>PVIA01008873.1:0-66928 GCA_004024845.1 Tonatia bakeri | reverse complement strand
TGTCCTCTAATGCAGTGTCTTTGACTATACCCTGCTTCTTTCTTTGTTTTGTTGTTTAGGTTCCTGTTAAAGGTGAAATCATATGGTATTTATCTTTCACTGCCTGGCTTATTTCGCTTAGCATAATGCTTTCCAGTTGCATCCATGATGTTGTATTGTAAGGTTTTCAAAAAAGCAAAGTGGCATAATGAAACCTTCCAAAAAACTGGGGACACCTGTATTTAAAAATTTGAATTCAGCAGGCATGCCTTTGAAAGCCAGAGGTAGGAGAAATATGTTTTAGTTTTGAAAATGTAACAATATATCTATGGAAGTTTTCCTCCATGCTTATCAAAAACTAATTATTTTGAAATCTATCTATAGAGTAGAAGAGATATTATGGAACAATTTTATAGAGAAGTTAGAAAGCAAGCTGAGAGATGAAGTAAAAATGCCATGAAAAGTAGTATGCCATAAAAATGCCACAAAATAATAACGGTGTAGGGTTAGTAGCTATTAAAATTTACTTTTGTTATATAATCAGAGACATTGAAATTAAGAACAATCTGACAGTAACTAGAGGGGCAGTGGGAGGGGATAACAGGAGCAAGAGGGAAAGGGTTTTCAGGAACAACTATAAAGGACACATGGACAAACCCAAGGGGGGGTAGAAGCAAGGGAGGGAGGTAGGGACGGCTGGGGTGGTGGGGGGAGTGGGGGGGAAATGCAGAAAACTATAATTGAACAATAAAATAATTTTAAAAATTTACTTCTGTTAAATAGAAAATGTATAAAGACATTTTACTGTTAAAAATTTTAAACTTGAATGTAAAGATAAAAGTGTAAAAAGAAACTATTTTTTTAAATGTATTTAATTTGCAAACTCATATTGAAATTGGAATTTATTTTAAATTATAAAATTAGTGAGATTTGTTAATGTCTTTTGAAATTAGGTGTGCATTAATAAAAGATTATGTAAGATAGCATAGGATTCAAAACAAAAGTCAAAAATTATATGAGATAACAACTGACCTTGCCTCTTCACTCTTCTGCAGCTTTATTTCCATGACACTCAACTAAGGGTCATAATAAAATGATCTCTGAGAATTTAATAGCTATGTTACAAAGTTCACTATAGTTTACAAAGTTCAATCATGGAGGAGTCCTTCACATCTTTTACCAAGATTCAATCTTGTTTTAAGTAAAATCTTAATATGTTTGGTTGCTTTATTCTTAACCTTAAATTATATGGGAAAATTCAATTTAGGAAAAAGAAGGGGGTATATATTAGCAAGCAAATTGTCAGAAAGAAGTAACAACTGACCCCGCAACAGGAAGCTTACACTAGGCAAAAAGATAAGTAATTGGAAAACCAAATATCTGGTACTACTTAGTATAAATGGGATAATTATAGCAAATATTTTTATACCCAATACTAAGTATGTCCTGTTAATAAAGTGAAGGTAGGTATATATTTCCATCCATATTAATGAAAAATTGATCTATGGTCCTCTAGTCACTAAAAATTTTAGTTATTTAAATTAGTTCATTTATCAGAAAGCTCAAGAGAGTGATGTTTTACTTAATATTGAATAGAAATACATATTTTTGTTGTTCTCCTTAAGTAATAAAATAATTGCTTTGAAAGGACAGTTTCATCACAACGAAGACATAAATGTTGGCATCAGAGTGTTTAGATGTCAATTTTCAGCTTTCCCCACTTGTGTGACTTTGGCCTTATCTCTAAGCTTTAATTACTGGACATGGAAAGTGTAGATAACCATAACTACTTCACTGGGCTATTATGGGAGGAAATTCTGTTAAAAACAATGCTTGACTTCCATTTGATGTCCAAATAGTGCCAAATTCTTTTTCTTTTTCTTTATTACCTTTCTTCTTTTATTTTTTACCTGAAAGATAAAGAAGAAACTGATTTTCCCAAGATAAAAAAAAGAATATTTCACAATTACAATCTGTTCAAAATCTAGATGACTTCTCTGTAAAATAAACTAATCTGACAATTCTAGAATAAAAATAGATAATCATTAAACATTAGAGCATTTATGGTAAATCTTACATTAAAAATGAAATTGCACTAATATGTACCTTGCACATACTGGTTAGTTCGCTGGTCTTCCACATTGGTTTTCTGATTTGTTTATTTCTTTGAGTTTTCTAGAAATTGATTCTACTCTAATTTATTCATTTTACAATGATCCTTAAAATAGAATTTGCCCTGCTTTATTATTTGTATGAGGCTAATCAGTGTCAAAAGATAAAGGGGACATACAGAATGTGATCAGACACTGTTACAGAGAGACAGAATACTTTGAGTATTCTAAGGACGACCTGACCACAGGTTCATGTGGGAGATGGATAAAGAATAGGAGTTTGCAACCACTGTGAAAGTGAAGAAATGGAGACACAGGAATTTAAAAAGAGGGCTATTGTCAATTGGAACTCACATACAAATTAAACATAAAAATGAGCCCATAGGAAAACCAACCTGAATTTTAGAATGCAAACCATTAGCTAATATGTGTTAAAAATTCATTAAGCATCCTGGAAGACAGCTTCCAATTTTTCAATGTGTCTAAGTTTTAAACAATGCATATAAAAAGTTAGAAAATAGCAATGTTGATTTCAAAGTGCTGAATTTATTATAGCAGACATATGAAAAAACAATTAATGGGGACTTAGAGCTTTCATAAAACAATAATTTTAAAAATTTTTCTTAAACAGAATATACATAAAACTAGAGAGAATGATTTTACATGTAACAAAGGTTACCATAGCAATTCACTCCTTCACCCATTGCCCTAATATTTGTTCCTTATAAAGAATATAAAAATATAGTAATCTCAGTATTCCCAATGACAAATTTGCTTAAATTATTCTCTCATACCTAACTCTATAAATATGGACTCAGGATTCAGAATCCACTATTATATCTACTTTTATTAACATAATAATATTGTGCTTATGACAGTTATTTTACTATTTCCTTAAACATCACCAAAAAGGAGGTAATTAAGCCTCATAAGGTGTGGATACAGTTTTGTTCTCAAGATCATAGATCAACAATATTTCTCAGTAGTTTGCATTTTTAAACTCATAATGCTAAAAACAGAGAATATTCTATGAGAATTATCCAAGTTGTGTTAACTCTGTACCTCATGACTAAGTAACAAATATAAACAGTTTCAAGGACTCATCACTGGGTTTGATAGGATCATGCAACAATTAGGTGGTACAGCATTTCAGCCTAACTCTATCACCTTAGCTAGTATGACCACAGTATATAGAAATATGTGATACACAGTTTAATCATATAATGCTGGATTACATTATCTATAGAAATAATGTATGCTTGATGAAGATCATTCTCAGCTCATGGACTGTACCAAAACAAGTGATAGGGCCATATCAACCAGACAGCAGTGTGTCACTCCAGCACGAAGGAGAAGAAACCACACACTGGGCACCTATGGTTCAGCTTTAACGTGGAGTGCTCCCACCCCTCTGAAAAACCATGTGTGCTCACCATCACATCCCTCCCTCCCTCCCTGCCTTCATGGAGCCTCTGGTAATGATCTTCTCCTCAGCCTCCTTATCTGTCTCTCCTCCAAGCCCATTTACCATCTGATATTTGTATTTTACTTGTATTTATTTTCTTTCTCCTTCGGCTTGATGTACACTCTGAAAGAAAAAATGTCTGTCTGTTCACTGCCATATTCCCAGCACTTAAAACAGCAGTCATTGACCAAATATTGCATTTATGATTTCTTATCTGTCAGTTTTGTCATTTTTGAACTTTATACTAAGGAAGTCTCACTATATGTGTTTTTATGTGACTTCCTTTTTTCACTCAGCTCTGATTCTGAAATTCACCTGAGATGTGTATACTGTCAGTGTTCATTAATTTTCACTGTTGTGTAATCTGGCCTGTAGTTCATGGGTATTTGGGCTGTTTCCAGCCTTTTGTTACTACAAACACTGCTGTACACATCTCTTGCCATCATTTGGGTGCTGCTTGGACTTTTTCTCCACATAATATTTCATCTTCTAGGGCCTATCATGTGGCCTGAGGTTCTCCCAACGTGATGATATTAGATTAGATTCCTTACATAGCAGCTGGATCCCTCTAGTGGAGTGTTTCAAGAGGCCTAGATGGAATCCGTAAGTGTTCTTAAGACCTAGTTTTGAAACCGTCATAATGTGATTTCTACACACTCTTCTGGCGGAGTGATCAACTCATCCTATTAGACTTGGACTTTCCCATTGTTAGCATGGAGCTCTTCAGGTTCTAAGAACCCTTATGACCCAACATAAATCTGGAGGTTTGGTTATTCACCCTGTTAACCAAACTACTAAAGCTAGCCTAGATTCAATGGGGAGAGGATGGAGAGTCCACTTCTCAGCTGGAGAAGTAGCAAAATATTTATGGCCATGTTTAGAATACCACAGTCTTTTATGAGGCTATAGATAATTTAGACTCCTTATTCATGCAAGATATATATATATATATATATATATTATATTTTTCATATAATGTATATAATGTAATCTTTCTGAAGAATTGGGACACCCATCTCAAACTTGAGGTTTGACACCATTTCATGAATTATGATTCTTCTCAGTCTGAACTCCTTAATTAAAGAAATAAGCTACATGCCCCTTTCATTCTTCCAATTTACAATAATGAAACAGAGATAAGACAACTGTAATGAACACTAATTTTTAAAAAAACATGGTGACAGGAGATACCAAATGCTTCATTGCTCTATAAGAATTCTGAAAGCCAGAAATCCATACCCATGACTTTGCCTGGGGCTCAATCTGAGTCTGTGAGAATGGTTTCCATGGCTCTTGAGATCTACCATCTGGGCTCTTAGATTCACTTTTTGACTCATTTCTTCTGTTCCTTAAGAAATAGACTATTCACAACTGTGTAATTTTCTCTAGGTTGATTCTACTTATAGAAGGTTAGGAATCAAAAGTCTCTTCACTTTGAATTCACTCTGTCCTTTTTAGGTGAAGTTGGTAAAATTTCTTCAGAAACTTTGTCATCTTTTTATGTATCAAATTATAATTCTTTCCACTTGACAAAAGTCACTCACAATGTTGCTGGTGGAAAATGCGGTCCTTCCATGGAGTCACAAGTAAAACATTTCAGGGGACCCACAGATAGGAGGTAAGGTATAGTGAAGATTTATTTGAATAGAAATAAATAGAAATAAAAGACTGCTCCCAGTTTCTCGGTGTCTCATATTCACCTTTTCCACTGTGGAAGAAGTCCAGCATTGTCTTTATCAAGTCCAGAAGTAGGGCCAGGGTCCAGAAATTCTGTGCCATTGGTTAATTCAATTCAGTCTATGTCGTCATCCAGCTAACTCAGCTCTGTTCCAGGTTGTGCTCCAGCTGGTGCTGTGTTGTTGTACCCAGTACCCAGGCTCACTCTTGGAACCTGAGGCTGTTAGGCCTGCATGGCTGCCACAGGAGAATGTGCAAATGAATACAAGTGAATGGGCAAATGAACACGTGTCGTCAGGTGAGGGAGCTTTGTTATGTTTGATTATATTACTTCGAGTTTGGGAAGGAATAACCAATAACCTGTTTCAAAGTAATGAGTCAGTTCCCAATCCTTCACAAACTTATGCTGAGCCCCCCACCCAACCAATATGGTCTTTTTCCCAGATTAGACACATCTTTGAGGTCACCATCTTGGCTCCTACTGCACACATGCTTTCTTTCCTTTGCATCAACTCAGTTTCTACTGTGCATGATACTAGCAAAGGAATTTCCCCTTTAATGATTTATCTCTCCCTTAGTAATCCTATAACTACTGGTAACAATCTTTTCTGCCTGCTTCCTGGATTAGGTTCCAAGGACAGAGGATGCAGTGGTCCCCAGGGAGTGTGTGAGGCTGTAGTTTCCTAGTGCAGCAAGCTTATTATCTGATTCATCTCCCTAGTTTATAATGTTTAATGTCTGATTCACTTTGCCTCCTTCGTTTATTAATACTAACTAACTACCTCTGCTAGAAATATCACTTTTCAAGGTAGGTTTTCCTTTACATTGGACTGAGTGTCAGAGTGATGTACTTAAGATGCTTGGACATATTTTATCTAGTTCAAATATTTACACAGCATACCACTAAGATTTGGAAAGGTCTTTTTGTCTAGTACAGAAGGTTCAAGAGGCATATCCTTAATCTTGAAGTCTCCATAAGGAAAGCACATATATCTTCCTGAAGTCTTATGAAGGGTTGTAAAGTCATGGTACTGAGAATTTTACCCTGTGACATGCTTTAGTAGTACAGCCTGGATTGGATATTTTCTGTGACCCCAGAGAGTTTCACCAATAGAAAAATAAGTAAGGATGGAAAGAGTTATATTTTCAAACTAACAAGTCTTCTCCTTTTGTATTTTCTCCAAATTCTACTCGGAAACAATTTATTTTTACTCTCTTCCTTTTATCTATATTTTATCATATGAAGATAAAAGAAACAATTTGGCATTTTCACTATTTGAAAACCTTGTTAGCCAAATACTTCAGTTCCGTAGATATATTTCCTATTTACCTCATTCCCACAAACAACATTGTTACTAAACTTTCCTCCATTGCATAAGGCAGTTACATTTTTCCAGATCTCAATGCCATTTTACTATCTTTCAAACTCTCACTAACAAGTTCCATTAACAGCAAGGACAGTTAGGGAGAGAATTCTTCAAATTAGGCAATTGGTTCACTTATTTATTCACCAATTAGTTTTTGAAAGTTTATCATCTACAAAGCCCCACAGGAAGTGCATTAAGGAGTGAAATATACTATGCCTGGGTCCTGAACACCTAAATTAATATGACAAGAGGTAGAAAGTGTTAAGTGCTGAATTAAAAAAAAATGTACTGGCAAACTTTTAAGAGATTTCAGAAGAGAAAAGAATTAATTTTTGCTTCCTGGCTGAACTTAACACTTGGCCTACAAAGATCAGGGGGCAAACATTGCAAGTCAGCAAGAAATTTGAACAGAGACACAGAAAATGTGTTTGGGAAACACTAAATTTACTACTTTGGATGAATGATAGGAATGGGAAATAATGCAGGAAAGAAATGGAACCTGGGACTACTAGTTTCTAACTAATGATTTAAAGATATTTTTCCTATAGAGAATGACATTATTGTTGTTTTGTTGTTATTTTTTTAACTTGGCTTTATAAAGATGAGTTGTGAATGAACCAAACATAAAACAATAAGGATATGTCATCAGTTAGGAGATTTGGATTTATTTCAGGAGCAGAGTGAGAGGGCCTGTAGAACAATGGAAGTGGGAATGGACAAAATGAAGCAGATGAGATAGAGTATTAATAAATTTTGCTGTAATTCATTATCTCTCTTTCATACAAAATAACTATCTCTCTATCCATCTAAATTAGTAATTTCTTATTATATGTAATTTTCTTAGAACTAATAGCAGGCATCTTATGATTATTACATTTTTTTAAATAAATTGAACTATTTGTGGTAAAAATGTAAATATAAGAATTAGTTTCAGAAAACTTCTTGAATTTGGAAAGCTACTTAAAATAATTTGTCAGCCACTTTCCAGTCATTCAGTTGTTAATGTTTTTAAGAAGAGCAGCATTCAGATCGAGGATATGGTGGTTTAAATCTCCAGAAAACACTGCTGGCTTGTTGTTGACTAAGATCAAGATATAATTAATCATACTCTTGACTTCTCCCTCAAAGTCACTCACTGTCAATCCTAGTGACTTAATGTAAGTAAGGTAAAGTCATCTTAGAAGGTTTTGAAGTTCAACTGTTCTTCCTATTGGATATATCCGAAGACTGAAAGCATTTTAATTTATTTTCAATGTGTTTTATAAAAGGAAATGTGCTTATTCAATGGCTTTTTAAAAAACTTGTAGTTCTTCCTTACATGTAATTTTCTCACATAAATAAAAGAAACTTTTAATTGTGGTTACCATATCTAGTAATAAATAACTCTTTGCCTATTAATTTATTGACATTAGCTTTGATTCCCTCTATCTATTAAAAGTAATATCTTAAAAATTGGTTATTCATCTATAATATCTTGATCTGAAAGTTTTGTTTTCAACATTCTGCCATAAAACCCTATGTATATAATTCCTGAGTGCAGTAGAATATATCCCCAATATTTGGTCTGACACTAAAATAGAAATAACAATAAACTTAGTTTAAATTACACAAATCTTATAATTACAGCAATTATATCATATACTACAAAAAAGATTAAACACTTGGTTTTCTAATAAGTTAGTATATATTTAATAATTTTAAAGAGGTAGAAATAATTTATTTTGAGTTAGGAATATCTATTAATTTTTTAAATAATAATTTGAATTCTTTTGGAAAGATAAAAATGAGTTTAAAAGATTTTATTTTTCCAGAACAATTAAGAATTGATGATACTTATTAACTGGGTAAGTGATATCAGGATATATTTTTTAATGGTCTTTCATCTCTTTTAGAAGAGTGTGCTATGTAAATATTATTTTATTTTTATAGACAAAAAATTATCTGATATGAGATTTTGTATTTGAATCATCCAATAGATATTTGAAACTAAAAACTATGTGGACATACACTACCACTATTTTGAGTGAAAAACAAAGGAAGAATCATTCAAATAATTGAAATACTGGAAATCACCCTACATGATATTTTAAAAATGATATAATGTGGACAATCGAGTCAACACTGATGCTTACTTGGCTTAGGATCTGAAGCTTAGAAATAAAAAATAAAATTATCTGAGTGAAGTCACAAAATATCTAAAACCAAATGAAATAGTACAAGTATGTGTGACATTTTTTGATGAGTGACATTTTTTTTAAAGTAGGTATCATACTTACTCTCTTTAAAAATGTGAGATACATAAAATGTGTAAGATTTGATTATCTTTAGAAGTACAGCACATACTTAGTCTCCCTGACTTGTCCTAAGACTGTATGTGATTGTCTTTTCTCATCACTCAGTTAAGCATAAATCCATACATTTCATGGTCAGAAGAGCTTGAGATGAGATTCTGTTTGCCTGTACTTAGTCCTGCCACTTCTTATCAGACCATTTGCTGTCACCTCAAAAAGCCAAGAGCGTATAATCTCAGTAAACATACAAGCCATTTCTGCATTTAATTTCAGTTAGAAGGAGGACCCTATTATGTGTATTGAGTTTGAAGTGTCACCACCTTCTTTTGATGAATTGTCAGTACCTTGTAGCTACTGTCATTCCATGAACACAATATTACATCTTAAAAATGTTTAATCTTCTTCCATAAATGTTTAATAAAGTTCATAGTCTTAGAAGTTGATCTAGTTTGTATGAAACTCTTCCTATAGGTTTTATTTATCTTCTAGATTTAAGTAGCATTTGTTATTGACAGATCCAAAAGTGCTCAAGCTAGCATGTTTAGTGATAAGCAGAAATGAGGATAACAAGTTACTGAGATCAGCAGTGCTAGCTCAGAACTACTGAAAACTCTCTTGGCTAAAGACTAGATTGTACCTCAACAAGTGGGAAAAGTATGTTTTTTTGCAGTGGGACCTATATGTGTGTTCTGGCATGTTGGGGACATGTGAGGTAAGGCTTGGGAAAGCCAAAAGAGGTAAAGTAATCACAGCTGTGGGAAAACAACATTATTGGCTCCTAATAGTCTCACATCCTGGTATTTATATTCTTATTATCAGCTCCTTTTCACTGTGGGCTAGATTTAGTGACTCATCTCTGACTTCTAATATTAGGTTACTAAAAATATGAGAATTTTGTCTTTCTGTTCTCTCTCTTTTTCTTGGAATACTCGTACTTGGAGAACCCAGCACCATGCCATGAAGCAGTCCATTTGGTAAAACACACAGTGAGAAACTGTGGCCTTGAGCAATTAATAAGAAGTGAAACCCCATATGAGTGAATCTGAAGGAAAATTTTCCCACAGTTGTATCTTCAGATGAACATTCCCTAACAATAGCTTTATTGAATAGTCATTAGAGATCTTAAGTCAAAGACAACTTTAAGCTGTACCCGGGGCCCTGACCCACAATGTTTTTCTTATTCTTTTTATTGTTATTAATTTTAGTTTTAATTTTTAAGATTGAGTCAAAATCAAATCATTTTCCCCATTGCTTACCATGAATTATTTTTTTACTTAATCCCTTAACCTTTTTCACCCAGTCCTGCAACTCCCCTCCCCTTTGATAGCTGCCAGTCTGCTCTCTATCCATGAATCTATTTTACTTGTTAGTTTGTTTTGTTTATTAGATTCCACATATGAGTGATATCATATGGTACTTGTCTTTCTCTGACTGGCTTATTTTACTTAGCATAATAGTCTCCATGTGTATTCATGCTGTCATAAAAGGTAAGATTTCCTTCTTTTTATGGCCAACTATTATTCCATTGTGTAAATGTACCACCATTTTTTGGTCCACTCATCTATTGATAGATAGTTGGGCTGCTTCCAAATCTTGGCTATTATAAACCATGCAGCAATGAACATAAGGTTGCACTATTCTTTTGAATTAGTGTTTCAGGTTTCTTTACATATATTCCCAGAATTGATATTGCTAGGTGGCAAAGCAGGTTTATTTTTAACTTTTTCAGGTAATTCCATACTGTTTTCCACAGTGGATATACCAATTTGCATTCCCACCAACCGTGCATGAAGTGGGAATCCTTGCAAACTCCACATCCTTGCAAACTCTTATAGTTTTATTATTGATCTATTGATGATAGAGTTTCTGATAGATGTAAGGTGATATCTCATTGTGGTGTTAATTTGCATTTCTGTGATGATTAATGATGTTAATCATCTTTTCATATGTCTGTTGGCCATTTGTATGACTTCTTCAAAGTGCTAGAATAGCTACAAAAACTTTGAGAAAGATCAAAATTGAAAGAATCACACTACCTGATATCAAACTATACTACAAGATTATAGTAATCAAAACAGCATGGCACTGGCATAAAAACAGATATATAGATTAATGGAAGAGATTAGAGAGCCCAAAAATAAACCTATGCTTTTATAGCCAATTAATATTTGACAAATGAGGCAAAAATATACAGTGAGATAAAGATAATCTGTTCAATAAATGGTGTTGGGAAAATTGAACAGATGTGTGCAAAAAGTGAAACTAGACCATCTTCTTACAGCATGCACAAGAATAAACTCAAAATAGATTAAATGCTTAAATGTTAAACTTCAACCACTAGAATCCTAGAAGAAAACATAGGTGGTAAAATCACGGACATTTCTCTGAGCAATATTTTTTTTCTGATATATCACTTAAGGCAGGGAAAACAAAAGAAATGCAAACAGATGGGACTATATTAACCAAAAAATCTTTTACATAGAAAAGGAAATTATTAACAAAATGAAAAAAACACCCACTGAATGGGAGGACATATTAGCTAATGATACATTTGATAAGAGGTTAATATTTAAAATATATAGGGAACTTATAAATCTCAAAACCAAAGAAGTGAACAATCCAATTTAAAAATGAGCAAAGCAACTGAAAAAACATTTTTCCAAAGAGGACAAAAAATGTAAGATAATAAATATTTGTTGTTTTAATGTGCTAACTACTGGGATAATTTGTTATGGTTTAACTTTAAAATAATCAAAGAATTTACCAAATTAAGAAACATAGAGAACTATCATATTGTAATTTAAATTGATATATAATAAGCATTTGAACAAGTTCAGCACCGATTTATGATTAAAAACATAACTTACACAACTTGGAATAAACACCCTTTTCATAAAGAACATCTAAGAAATATCTGCAACTTACATCATGGTCTGTGGTAAAATAGCAAAACTTTCTCTCTGACTTTGGCAATCAGACAGAGATGTGCACTCCCATCATTTCTTTTTGATATTTTTATTTGAGTGTTAGTTGGCACAATGAAGTGATAAAAGAAATGAAAGATTCACAGATGAAAAAAAGAGAAATAAAGCTATCTCTATTTGTAGATAACAAGATTATTTACATAGAAACTCTTATTTCAACTCAGAACTAAAAAATAAAATTTTTAAAAGATGCAAAATAAGAGTTAGTATTAAATTTCCATACATTAACAGCTAGCACTTGGAGAAATTAAACAAAAAAACAATGACATTTACTATTCTGTGAAAATTCTTAAAATGCCCATGATAAATAATGTACAAAATATTATCACTGAAAGCTATGTAACATTGCAAAGAGAAATTAAAGAAAGCATAAATTTATGGAATAATAAGCCATATTTATTTATTGATTGGTTCATTATTCTTAAGATGCATATTATCCCCAAATTCATTTATAGATTCAAGACTCTTATATTCAAATTATCAATATGAATTTTACAGAAATTGATGAGATTTCTAAAATTCATATGGTGATAAAAAATGCTCCAGAATAGCTAAATTATTAAAGTAAATTTGAAGAACTTATGAACTAACTGGTCTTTAGAACCACTCTGAGATTTCTGCAGTTAAGATAGGGTGATGGGCACATTAACAGAGATATATAGATTAACTAAATAGAATTGATATTCTAGAAATAGATACACTCATATATAGTCAATTGATTTTGACAAAGATGACAAAGCAATTCAATGGGGAAAGATTTTTCAGAAAATGGTATTGGAACAAATAGATATCTGTATAGGAACAACTAGATATCTATATAGGAAGAAAAAGAATCTTGGCCTTATGTCACAGAACACACAGATATTAATTCAAAATATACCATATATCTACATGTAAAAGTTAATCTATAAAACTCTTAATAAAAGAGAAATGAGAAATCTTTATTATCTTGGAGAAAGAAAAGATTTCCTAGATAGGACACAAAAAGTATCAATTAAAAGATTACATTTGATTTTATTACAATTAATATTTTTTGCTCTTCAAAAGACACCATTAGCCCTGATCAGTGTGTCTCAGTGGATTGAGTGCTGGCCTGCCAACCAAAGGATTGCTGGTTTGATTCCTGATCAGGGCACAGGCCTGGGTTGCAGGCCAGGTCTCCAGTAGGAGGCACGTGAGAAACAACTACATACTGATGTTTCTCTCCCTCTCATACTCCCTCCTTTCCCCTCTCTCTAAAAACAAATAATTAAAATCTTTTTTAAAAGACACCATAAAAAAAAAGAAAAGGTCAAGTTAGGAAATGAGATAAAATATTTGCAATACATATATCAGACAAAAATCTTGTATCCAGAATACATAAATACCTTATGAATGAAAAATACAAAGTTAAGGAAACAATGATAAAATGGGAGAAAATTTTTACAAAAGAAAATGTCTAATGTAAATTAATGTCTATTTAGCATGTGAAAATAACTTTTCGGAATCAATGCAATGCAAATTAAAACTACAATGAGATATCTCTTAATATTCATTAGAAGGGCTAAAATTTAAAAGGACCCAAAATGTCAAGTTTTAATGAGTGTGTAGAGAAACTTAAGTACTCATACATATACTGCTGGTAGAAATATAATGTAGCACAACTATTTTGGAGAACTATTGACAAGTATTTAAAAAATTTAAATATATACCTACTATACAATCCAGTTATTCTACCCCTGGATATTTGTCCAAGAGATGGTAGAAACTACTAGAGTAAAATAGTACTTAAAAGTAAAAAGGAATGGACAACTGTTACACACAATAATAAATATCAACTTCAAAATCATTTGGTGAAGACAAATATGGTATATTTCCATTTCAATGAGTAGCTTAGCATTTTCAAATTTATAGAGTCAAAAAGTAGGATAGTGGATGCCTGGGACTGGGAACATTGCTTCATGGGGACAGAGTTTCAGTTTTACAAGATACAAAATAGTTCTGGAGGTTGACTGTAGTGATGGTTGTACAACAATGTGAATGTATTTAATGTTACAGAACTGTACACCTTGAAATGGTTAAAAGAATAAATTGCGGAGAAGGGAAGATGGCAGCATTGTTGGAGGTATCGTAATCCCCTTCCCCTGTGCACAGGAGAGAATCTGGCTGATCTGAGGAGGAACAGAGCAAGGGGCCACCGATATTGCAATATTTATGAAAATAAGACATCAAGAATTATAGCAGACATTGAAAAAACAGACGGTAAGGAGATTGTTTCAGGATAATAAGGGCCCAGGGATCAGCACGGGGACCAGGGAGGTTGTAGCCCCCAGGCCCAGTGCTCCTGGGTCTGTCTCAGGGCACCCGGGAAAGCGGAGTCACTGCTCCCTCCCTGGACTAAGGATTGAGCAGCTCCGGGGGAAGCCTAGTTTCTTGAAGGCACAGAGAGGGGAATGAGACTGAGGGACATTCTCACAGGGGCTGCAGGCACCCACACACAGCCCCGGGAAGAGTAAGTGCCCCAGTCTGCATGACCAAGGGCGGCCTGGCCCTGCGACCACACCCCCAACCTGGTGAGAGTGTGGTTTTGTGTAAGACCCAGACCCCACAGCCCAGAACAAGAGAAAGCCACGGGCATTCACGGGTTTCTGGAGCCTGCAGTGGTGATCTCAGGCAAGCGTGCCCCCATCCAGATTCCCGACTCTCACACTGTGAACCCGGAAAAGACGCGGCACTTCCCAGGTTCATGGAGCCGCAGCAGAGAAGTTGGGGAAGTGTGCGAACCCTCGCAATTCCGGAAGCCTGTACTGTGAACCGGGAGGAGAGATGGGTGCTTCGCGCTAAGGTAGAGCCTGCAGTGGCGAAGTTGGGGGAAGGGCGTGACCCCTTGTGATCCCCGGAGCTTACACCCTGAATCCAAAGCAGCCAATCAGCCCTGGGAGGAGCACATGGCTAGTCCTGGGGCAGTACTCCAGAGACTGACTGAGTTCTGACTGGGACTGACAAAAAGCATTCCAATGCCCCTCAGCCTGCTGAAGCCAGCAAGAACAGAAAAACTGGTTTGGCCAATTAGAAATCAACACGAGGAATTTTTTTTTTTTTTTTTGGCTGTTGTTTATTTTATTTTTTTAAGTAACTTTTTATTTTTTAGCTCTTATTATTTTTATATCTCTCAATACCTTATGTTTTTCTTCCTTTCATTTTAGTGCTATTCCTTCCACTCCAAATTTACCTCTCCTGCATTCCATCATCTACATTTTTTTTTGAGACTGCAAGTTACTGCAAATTTGTATTATCTTTTTCTCTGTTTTCTGACATTTTTTATTTTAGTAGTATTTTGGTATTCTTTTTCTTTCTGTATAATATTCTTTGCTTGGCTGGTTATACTGTCATTTGATAGGTTCCCCTTGTTATCTCATTCACAGTGTGTTGATAATTTACTGTCCTTCACTTGGGTTCCATTAGTATACCACTCAAGGTTCTACACTCATTATTCTTGTTATCTAGATCTCATAGATTCTGCCACATGATTGTTGCTTTAATATTACTATAAATAAGACCTATTTCATACAATTGTAAATACTACTCAACATCCCTCCCAGATCTCAGCCCACTATGCAATTTCCTGAACTCTATTATTGTAGGGGTTATCTCTATTCTTTTACACACTACTACTATTTACTATTCTTTATTCCCACCCTACCTCAGAGTCTGACTTCCCAAAACCTCATAGCTTTCTAGATCCAAGTAGCATTCCTTTCCTTCCCAATAAGAGTCTTATCTTCTTTCCATACTTTCTAAAACACAGATAGTGGGCTGGAAGATTATGGTTAACACTACATGTAGCCAAAGGATCTCCCATCTGTTCTCTACTGGCTGCTACTGTAAATATCATAGAATACTATCTTGCTGTCTTAAACCATTTTGCCTTACTCCTCCAACTGATCACAAAAAGAGTAGGGGAAGCTGTGAACACCAGGATACCCGAAAGAGACTCCACCACTGAATCTTGCAGGTATTCTACCACAGAAATTCACACCATAAACACAAGGAACCAGAACAGATCAATTTAAGAAACAGGGGCTAACAAGAAGAGTCTCAGGAACAATGAGAAGACAAAGAAACAATCCACAAATGAAGGGAAAGGAGGAAGCCTCAGAAAGAATGCTAAATGAAATAGAGGCAACTCAACTATCAGATATTGAGTTCAAAACAATGATTATAAGGAAGCTCAATGAGCTCACAGTGAGCTACCAGAAACTACGGGGAAGCTACAACCATCTCACCACAAACTATGTCAACATGAAAAAGGAAATAGAAGCTATCAACAAGGGCCAAGAGGAAATGAAGAATACAATTTCTGAGCTGCAGAACACAGTAGAAGGAATGAAAAGCAGGATCGATGAAGCAGGAGATTGGATCAGCCAATTGGAGGACAAGGTAGAAAAAAACACCCAGAAAGAGCAAGAAAAGGAAAAGAGGCTCAGAAAGAATGAAGATGGATTAAGAGAAATGCAAGATAATATGAAATGTAACAATATCCGTATAATAGGGATACCAGAAGGAGAAGAAGAAGAGCAAGGGATAGAAAACCTACTTGAAAAAGTAATGATGGAAAATTTCCCTAATTTGATGAGAGAAAAGGCACACAAATCCAGGAAACACAAAGAGTCTCAATCAAGAAGAACTCAAAGAGGCCCACCTCAAGACACATCATAATTAAAATGGCAAAATTTCAAGACAAAGAGAGAATATTAAAGGCAGCAAGGGAAAAACAGGAAGTAACATACAAGGGAGCCTCAATAAGGCTAACAGGTGACTTGTCAATGGAAACACTCCAAGCCAGAAAAGAATGGCAAGAAAAATTCCAGGTAATGAGAACCAGAGGTCTGCAACTGATGCTACTTTACCCAGAAAGGCTCTCAATAAAGATAGAAGGCCAAATAAGAAGCTTCCCAGACAAAAGAAGTCTAAAAGAATACAAATCCACCAAACCAGCTCTGGAAGAGATGCTAAAGAAACTGCTTTAAGGAAAGGCAGGAAAAGAGAGAGAGAGAGAGGAACTAACATACATAAATGGCAATGAATAAGAACCTATCAATAATATCCTTAAATGTAAATGGATTAAATGCTCCAACCAAAAGACATAGAATAGCTGAATGGATAAGAAAACATGACCCACATATATGCTGCCTACAAGAGACCCACCTCAGGATAAAAGACTTGCACAGGCTGAGAGTGAAGGGCTAGAAACAAATTTTCTAAGCAAATGGACAGGAAAAATAAGCCATGTTAGCAATATCAATTTCAGACAAAATAGACTTCAAAAAAAGGGCCATAAGGAGAGACCCAGAAGGTCACTTGATAATACTCAAGGGAAGAATCCACCAAGAAAACAAATCTTATAAATATATATGCACCCAACATAGGAGCACCCAAATACATAAAGAAAATCTTAGAGGACTTCAAGAAAGATATTGACAGCAACACAAGTATAGTGGGGGATTTTAATACCCCACTCTCAAAAATGGATAGATCTTCCAAACAAAATATCAACAAAGATATTGTCGCATTGAACAATGCCCTAGATCAAATGGACTTAACTGATATATACAGAGCACTCTATCCCAAAGAAGCTAAATACACATTCTTTTCAAATGTGCATGGGATAGTCTCAAAGATAGACCACATGATCAGACACAAACCAAGCCTCAACAAATTCAAGAAAATTGAAATCATAAAAAGCATTTTATTGTATCACAAGGGCCTGAAACTAGAAATGAACCCCAAGGAAAAAAACCCAAAACACTCAAAATCATGGAAATTAACTAGCATGCTATTAAACAATGAAAGGATCAAGAATGAAATTAGGGAAGAAATCAAAAGGTTTCTGGAAACAAATGAAAATGAACTCACAACTACCCAAAACCTATGGGACACAGCAAAGGCAGTCCTCAGAGGGAAATTCATAGCAATACTGGCCTACCTAAAAAAGATAGGAATATTTCAAACAAACAACCTAACCCTACATCTACAAGAACTTGATGAACAACAACAAAGACAGCCCAGAGCAAGTAGAAGGAAGGAAATAACCAAGATTAGGGCAGAATTAAATGGCATAGAGACTAAAAGCACAATTCTAAGGATCAATGAATCCAGGAGCTGGTTCTTTGAAAAGGTAAACAAAATTGACAAGCCTTTAAGTTGACTCATCAAGAAAAAAAGAGAGAAGACCCAAATAAACACAATCAGAAATGAAAGAGGAGAGATTATAACCAATACCACAGAAATAAAAAGGATTGTAAGAAATTACTTTGAAGAACTGTATACCAAGAAATTTGAAAACCTAGGTGAAATGGACAAATTTCTAGAAAAATATAATTTTCCAAAACTCAATGAAGAAGAAACAGAAAGCCTGAACAGACCAATAGCAACAAAAGAAATTGAAGCAGTAATCAAAAAACTCCAGATACACAAAAGCCCTGGACCAGATGGTTTCACAGGAGAATTCTACAAAGCATTTAAGGCAGAGCTAACCCCTATCCTTCACAGACAATTCCAAAAAATCCAAAATGATGGAAGACACCCAAAGTCTTTTTATGAGGCCAACATCATCCTAATTCCAAAACCAGATAAAGACAAAACAAAGAAAGAAAACTTCAGGCCAATATTGCTGATGAACATAGATGCTAAAATCCTCAACAAAATATTGGCAAACCACATCCAACAATACATTCAAAAGGTCATATACCATAACCAAGTGGGATTCATCCCAGGGATGCAAGGATGGTTCAATATTTGCAAATGAGTAAATGTAATACATCACATAAACAAAAGCAAAGACAAAAATCACGTGATCATATAAACAGATGTGGAAAAAGCATTTGATAAGGTACAGGACCCATTTATGATAAAAAACACTCAGCAAATGGGAATAGAGTGAGCATTCCTCAACATAATGAAGTCCATATATGAGAGACCTACAGCCAACATCATGTTCAATGGGAAAAAACTAAAATCTTTTCCACTTACATCAGGAACAAGAAAATGTTGTCCACTTTCACCACTTTTACTCAATATAGCATTGGAAGTTTTCATCACAGTGATCAGACAAGAAAAGGAAATAAAAGGCATCCAAATCAGAAAAGGAGAAAACAAAACTGTCATTGTTTGCAAATGGCATGATAGTGTACATAGAAAATCCTATAGACTCTACCAAGAAGCTGCTTGACCTAATAAACGAATTTGGCAAACAGTGGGATACAAGTCAATATCCAGAAATCAAAGGCATTTCTGTACACCGACAATGAAACAGCAAAAGCAGAAATCAAGAAAAAAATCCCACTTGAAATAGCAATAAGAGAAATAAAATAGCTAGGAAAAGGCCTAACCAAAGAGGTAAAAGACTTGTATTCAGAAAACTACATAACACTGAGGAAAGAAATCAAGGAAGACACAAACAAATGGAAACATGTACCGTATTCATGGATTGGAAGGATTAACATCATCAAAATGTCCATACTACCCAAAGCAATTTACACATTCAATGCAATACCTACTAAAGTACCAATGGCTTATTTCACAGACATAGAACAAACACTTCAAAAATGTATATGGAACCATAAACGACCCTGAATAGCTGCTGCAATTTTCAGAAAGAAGAGTAAAATAGGAAGGATCACAGTACCTGACACTAAACTATACTACAAGGCCACTGTAATCAAAACAGCCTGGTACTGGCATAAGAACAGACACATACACCAATGGAACAGAACAGAGAGCCAAGAAATAAACCCAAGTCTCTATGGTTAATTAATATTTGACAAAGGAGGTAGCAACATAAAATGGAGTAAAAATAACCTCTTCAACAAATGGTGTTGGGAGAACTGGACAGCTACGTGCAAAAAAATGAAACTTGAGCACCAACTTACACGTTATAAAAAAATAAATTCAAGGTGAATAAAAGAGTTAAATATAAACCATGACACCATTAAAGTCCTAGAGGGGAACATAGGTAGGAAAATCTGATATTTCAGGCAGAAACTTTTTTACAGACATGTCCCCTAGAGCAAGAGACATAAAGGAAAGAATAAAAAAAATGGGACCTCATCAAGATAAAAAGCTTCTGCACAGCTAAAGAAAACAGTACCAAAATAAACAGAGAACCAACTGTATGGGAAAACATATGTGCCAATGATACCCCAGACAAAGGTTTAATCTCCAAAATATATGAAGAACTTACATGAATCTAAAAAGACAAGTAACCCAATTAAAAAACTGGCAAAGGACTTGAACAGACACTTCTCCAAGGAGGACATACAGAGGATCCAAGGACACATGAAACATGTTCAATATTGCTAGCTATCAGAGAGATACAAATTAAAACCACAATGAGATACCACTTTAAACCAGTCAGAATGGCCATCATAAGCAAAACAACAAGCAACAAGTATTGGAGAGGTTGTGGAGAAAAGGGGACACTAGTGCACTGTTGGTGGGACTGCAGACTGGTACAATCACTATGGAAAACAGTATGGAACTTCCTCAGAAAACTAAAAATGAATCTGCCTTTTGACCCAGCAATTCCACTTGTGAGACTATATCCTAAGAATCCCAAAACACCAATAGAAAAAAACCTTTGCACCCCAATGTTCATAGCAGCACAATTTACAATAGGTAAGTGCTGGAAGCAACCTAGATGCCCATCAGTGAATGAATGGATCAAAAAACTGTGGTACATTTGCACAGTGGAATTCTATGCGGCAGAAAGAAAGAAGGAGCTCCTATCCTTTGCAACAGCATGGATGGAGTTGGAAAGCATTATGCTAAGCGAAATAAGCCAGGCAGTGAAAGAAAAATACCATATGATCTTACCTTTAACAGAAACCTAAACAACCAAACAAAGAAACAAGCAAAATGTAGTCAAAGACACTGAGATAGAGGACAGGGTGAAAGTGACCAGAGGAGAGAGAAGAGGGAGTTTCAGGGGAAAATGGGAAGGGTTTACGGGAACAAATTTAAAGGACACATGGGCAAAAACTAGGGGGAGGGTGATAATAGGAGGGAAGTGGGGAAGGATGGGTGGGCTGGCTGGAATGGGAGAAAAGGGGAGAAAACTGTACTTGAACAATGATTAAAATAAAATGTAAAAAAAGAATAAATTGCTATTATGAGTATTTGACCACAATTAACAATAAGAAAAAAATTAAAAAATAAAGAACATGAGCACTGAGTTCACATGCTAGTTCTCTTGACCTTTAATAAAAGCATTCTCTCTCTGAGGAAAATAAATCATTTTGTGAGTAAAAAATAAGCAAACAGAAAAAACTACGTGCAGTAGACTTTGTATACAATTTTAGAGACTTCAAACTGATTTAAGGTGAGAGAAAGTAGATTAGTGATTCCCTGGGATTAGGATGATTTAAGGAATGCATTTCTAAGGAGAAAGAGAAAACATTTGGAGGTGGTGGAAAGATTCTGTTTGATAACGTCTATGTTTCCATGGGTATATATTTCTGATAGAAGGCTTTAAATTGTATACTTTAGATGGATGCAGTGTAAAGTTATATAGTATATAAATCATACTGTAATAAAATTGACTAAACAAAAATTTGAACAGCCACAGGGGAAAATGAAGTAAGCCAGGTAAATATAAAGATAACACCAGGATAAATATGAAGGTATTATATTATTGTTATTATGAAATATGATCTAAACTGGGCACATACAGAGTGTAACAACATCCTGTGTGCTACACTTTGGTGGAATGAGACTCAAACAAAAGCTTTGAAAGCACTTTCTAGAAATTCCACATCAGTGAATTATGAAACACAATTCCCTATAGTTTACCAACTAGGAGACTAGAAGCAAATAATTAACTACAAGAGAATCCTCTGTAAGTAATTAGGAGGTAGAAGCAAAGCCTCATGGAGTCCAGAGGAAAGTTTAATAAAACAAAGAAAGAAGCAAAATATAACCAAAGACACTGAAATAGAGAACAGGCTAACAGTGTTCAGAGGGGAGAGAGGAGAGAATTTCAGGGGAATTTCAGAGGAATTTCAGGGGAAAAGGGGAAGGGTTTACAGGAACAAGTATAAAGGACGCATGGACAAAAACTAGGGGCAGGTGGAAATGGGAGGGAGGTAAGGAGGGCAGGGTGGGTGGGCCGGAATGGGAGTAAAAGATAGAAAATTATTCTTGAACAATAATTAAAATAATATTTTAAAGAAGTCCCAACTGAACGGGGTCAGAGAAGCTATCACAACAAAGCAGACATTTTCCCAGCTCTTCAATACTGCATAAGATTCTAGGGCACTGGATTCAGAGAAGTCTGTCAAGTAGGTCATAGAGTTATCAGAAGGAGGGATGAGAAACAAAGAACCTGTAGGGAGGTGCAAGCTAAGGAAGACAACCCAGCTTCTATTTGCTTCTGTGCCAATATCTTTTGTTATTTATTTGTAAAATGTAATATATTCCCAGATGTGTATTAACAATACCTCTTTAAATTTAAAAGTGGGTGCATGGGCTCTGAATAGTGATTCTGACATGCACAGCTGGCAAGCCTGACAAAATGAGACTTTATACACACACACATTATTCTTTGGCTAACTCCATTATGGTCAAAATAATGCCTGCTCATCAATTGTTCAGATAAATTCACTGAGGCAGAGACAGTCAAGCAGTGATGATGTAGATCAGTTTACAGAAGGTTTCAAAGAGCAATAGGTTCGCAGTGTCCTGTGGTACACTTGAACTTGGATTAGTTTTATCAGCTCTCCACTGGGTCTTCACCGCTCTCAGCCCTCCACGTATTTAGTAATTCCATGATGTTCCTGTTTACCCCTTTAAGGTCCCCAGTTTCCTCCAGCTTCTCCCATGCACTTACCAGATGTTCATTCCAACTCACAATTATCTTTTGTTTGATAATTTTCTTCCCTTGTCCAAGGTTAATTTGTTCCTCTCATTTTTACTGAGTATTTCTATCTCTTGCTTACTGTTTTTTATAAAGATTTCATTTATTTAAAAATATTTTATTTATTTTTAGAGAGAGGGGAAGGGAGGGAGAAAGAGAGAGAGGGAAACATCAATGTGCAAGAGATACATTGATTGGTTGTCTCTCTCCCACCCCAAACTGGGGACCTGGCCTGCAACCTAGGCATGTACCCTGACTGGAACTGAACTGATGACCTTTTAATTCACAGGCCAGCCCTCAATCTACTGAACCACACCAGCCAGGGCTACTTTTTGCTCACCATTGAGCTCAATAAATCTGATTTATAGACTTGAAAGTAATGTGAAGGTCTATGATGAGTTCCTAATGTATCCCCAACATTCTTACTGCTATTACTCACAGCACCTGGCTTCAGTCAGATGCTTACCATCTCCTGTTAGGTATTTAAATTGCCCTGGAAGTGTCTTCATGTTTCTAGCTTCAACCCTGAAAATCTTACACCTGCCTTATCTAGCATTCTACCGCATGCACTTCCTCATGACACTCCTCATTGCTTATGCAACAGGGCAGAAAGCATGCTTGTAAACATCTCATAAAGTAAACTTCTAGTCTCTTCTTTTCTGCGATCCCCACCTTATAACCTTCAACATTTTCCTACACTTTAGCCACATCAAATTAGTTAAAAATTCATGTTCTCTATTTTTAAAAGATAGTTTATTTATTTGTTTTTAGAGAGAGGGGAAGGGAGAGAGAAAGAGAGGGAGAGAAACATCAATGTGTGGTTGCCTCTCATATGCCCGCTACTGGAGACCTGTCCTGCAACCCAGGCATGTGCCCTGACTGGGAATCAAACTGGCAAGACTTTGGTTCACAAGCTGGCACTCAATCCGCTGAGCCACACCACTCAGGGCTCATGTTCTCTATTTTGCCTTCATGCCTTTGTACACATGTTTCGCTTCACCTGAAACATCACTCAGTGTCCCACTACCACTAGTATCTACTGCCATTGTATTTGTTGATGTGGTACACTAACTGTTGATGACCCCAGTCCTTCACTTTCTCTATCATGTGGGGTATTCTGTCCCACACATTTGTCCTGGGATTAGCCATATGACATGCAGCCAATCTCAAAAGTTTCCAAGGGGAATCAATGGGATGAACTGCTGACCTAAGGAATCATGAGAAATAATAAATGGTTGTTCTTCTAACTCACAAAGCTCTACTGTGGTTTGTTACACAACAATAATTAACTGACTAACTTTTAAATAAACTGAGATGTCTCAGAAAATGTGTCAGTTATCTTCATGTGTCCAGTATCTAGCAGAAAAAAGATAGTCACTCAAAAATTGTTAGATGGATCAATAAAGAGAAATAGTACATATTTACTAACACCCATTCTTCCTTCCTACACTTTTATCAATTTTTACTGTATGTATTTTATCACTTTTTAAAGGTTTAGAAATGACAGACATGTTACTGCCAAGTATAAATTATAATATAATAAATATGTTATCATAAAAATAAGGCATAAAATGTATGAAATATCCTGCTTGTTAATTCTTATAAAGCCCAAGGATATAATATAATGTGTACCCTATGTTTATTCTAATGATTGATTTGATGACTATAATGACACTACACATAATAAAATTATAAGATTCAAGTAATGTCACCACTTGTGAAATAGCAAAGCATTTTAAACTAAGTCATGAATTGACTTGAATTTGCATGAATGTGAGCTACAGAGCCAGTTCATGCTCAATTCTAACAACAGTTTATTTTATGGAAATTAGAAGGGGAATACTGAGGGGTTTCCCAGTAGTTCTCTATACTAATTGACTTGTAATGATTCTTAAGAAGATGCCCTTCAACATAATCTCTCTTCTACTTTAGTTATTCAAACATTGGCCTCTCTTATTTTAGTGGAATTATAATAGCACTTGAGCCCTTGTTGCCCCATGCCATAAGATTATTAATGACAATTTTGTGGTTATCTAACCAGTCAAGTGTACAGTCATCCAAAAATTTGGCTATGCTTATTATTAATAAAGCTTCATTACCCTAGTGCATTATCATACATATTTCTCAAATATTGTAATATCAACAACATACAACAAAAATACTTTATGAATACATATAAAATTAATTAATTTTTAATTTTATTAATTGTTTTCTTTTTGTCTAACATACAATATTGCCTAAATATTTATAATATTCATAAATATATTAATTCAAAAAATATTTTGAGGATCAAATGTGTTTAAGCTTATGAGATCAAAGGCATAAAATGAAAAGGTTTAGTGGAAAACAGAGAGATTTAAATAATTTCATTCCATGAATATTGTCATTAGTTTGTGTACAAAATATTGGGGGAAATAGAAAAATAGGAGTTGTTTGTTGGGGACCACTCTGCCTGGTCTCAGGAAGCTGTGATCCCCATGATTTAGGCTAAGTGAGAGACCTCTGGACCAGGAGCCACTAAGGAGACAAAAAACTTATTTCCCTGGCATGAACGCCACCTGTTCTGTGCCTGGCCTTTAATGCTTGATCAATTAGCCAATGATGGGTAACAATTCTCTAGGACAGAGATTGAACCTAAGATAGGCATTGATCATGTGAAGGCCTCTGGGATGAGACTCATGGGGCTGTGGAAATGAAGGGACTGTGGAAAAGAAGGCGTGATCAACATCAACCCCTGCTCCCTCTAAGCCTGAGTCTTTGTACTTAGATGTGAGAAAATCAAGTCTCCTTTGTCTACTGCCAGGCCCAAAACTGCTAAAGGGGCAGCCCAGATGGAGACAGTGGACCCCCAGGGTAATCAGGCCTGGGACATAGAATATGCAAGATCCTGTGAGATCTGTTTGCTGGAATATGTTATTTACTTGGAATTTAAAGGCACAGACAGGAAATCAAAACTAGCCCTTTGAGCCATGTAGTCCTTTCATATGATAAAACTCCAATCTCTGCCCAGAATCACAGCAGGAGTTCTATTAGCATCTTTGTAAATTACCTGTTCCCTTTGATCCTTTCTACCAGACTGTGAATTCACAAACTGAGTCTGCTTTCTTAATAAAAAACCTGCTTGGGTAGAGGAACAGGGTGCTCCCCTCTAGAGGAGAGTGGCCATGTTCTCTATTCCCCCACAGAATCATGGTAGGTTCTGTGTATTACACGTGTTTTAATGAGCATCCACAGCAGGGACGTATACTGTGGATTGGTATTTTTTCACAGTTGTGCATGTATTTTCCAGAGGAAGTCTGCAAAGAGAAGTGGTTTTGAAAATGGGTATTGAAGACTAGGTATGAACTCATAGGTGGACATCTGAGACAGACATAATGGTATGATTAAAGTCAAAGACACTGGGAAGTACTTACTATTTCTGAGAAGAGCTGCCTTTGACTTTCTACTATATCACTATACAAAGCACAGTGCATGAACCAAGGACATTAACATCATCAGAGTATTTGTAAGAAATGCAAACTGTCAAGCCCAATTTCAGTCCTGCTGAATTAGTCTCTGGTGATGGGGAAGAGGAATCTGTGTTCCCAGGTGAGTCTTATGCAAGTTAAAGTTTGATGTCTGATATAGGAACGTGGTTCTTATACGGTGTATCAAGATTACCTGGAGGGATTGTTAAAAAATGCTCTTTTGTTATCTAAGGGTTTCCTATGTAGGTCTGAGGTGGGCTTCCGAATTGCATTTTTACAAGCTCCCAGATCATGCCAAGGCTGCAGGTACAAGAACCACACGTTGAGAACCACTGGCTTAGGAGTGTCAGTAATTAATAAAAAATTTAAGTAGGGGCCAGATTATGAAAGGAAAAGGTGATAGGCAAAATTCTAAAATGGCCCTCAAGATTCTTGACTCCTGGTATATATCACCTCCTTCATGTTATTCAAACAGCTACTATTATAAGTACTATTGTTTTGATGGGATTTTGAAGATGTAATTAATGTTCCAATTAGTTGACTTTCAAATAAGTAGATTATCCAGGTAGACCTGAAGTAATCACTTGGGCACTTTAAATCTAGGTCTAAATATCAAATATGGAGTAAGTCAGAGATTCAAAACAAGAGAAGGATTTGACATGTAATTGTAGGGTCCCTGTGTCCAGGAATGTTAGCAGTCTCTGGAAGCTGAGTGTGATTCTAGGCTGACATGCAGGAAATAAAACCTCAGTCCTACAACTGCAAGGGACTGTTTTTTTTTTTTTTACTTTTTGACCCAGTGATCCCACTTCTGGGAATATATCCAAAGAAACCCAAAACACTAGTTCAAGGGAATATAAGCTCCCCTATATTCACTGAAGCATTATTTACAATTGCCAAGATACGGAAGCAGCCTAAGTGTCTATCAGTAGGTGAGTGGATAAAAGAACTATGGGACATTTACACAAAGAAATACTATTAGGCTGTAAAATAGAAAAAAATGTTTTACCCTTTGTGACAGCATGGATGGACTTGAATAGCATTATGGTAAATGAAATAAGCCTGTCAGAGAAAAACAAGTAGTGCCATATGATTTCACTCATATGTGGACTCTGCTAAACAAACTGAACTAACAAGCAAAATAGAGACAAACTCATAGAGAGCAGGATGATAGCTATGGGAAAGGGGGTTAGAGAATGGAGGGAATGAGCCAAAAGGAAAAAGGACTTATTGACCTGGACAACAGTGTGGTTATTGCAGGGGGGAGGAGGGTATAAGGGGGATAAGCGGTAAGGGAAAAATACAATAAAAAAAAGAATGAACTTGAAAGCATATTTCTTGGTCCCTAGAACCTTCAAATGATAACTTAATCTGCCTGATAACTTAACTTCATCTGTGTGATACTCTGAGCAGAGAAGCCAACAAATGATGTGCCATACTTCTACTATATAGAACTGTTGGTATTGTTTTAAGCCACTAAGTTTGTGGTAATTTGCTGTGTAGCAATGGAAAACAAATTTAAACTATAAATTTAAAAACTACAAAATAGAAGAAGACTCATAGATACAAAAAGAGAACAGGTTTATCACCAAACACAAAATGGAAGTTAGGCTGACTATCATCACAGAAGCCAAACTGGTGAGACAAGAGCTAGTGCAAAAGACAAGAGATTTATTCAGGTGACATACAATCTGAGAAAATGGTAGACTCCTAACTCAAAGACCATCTCCATCTCCTGCTCAAGCCTGCTATTCTTATAGGAATAGAGAGGAGAGGGCTTTTTTCCTAATCCAATTATCTTAGCTTTTGACATTCTTGGGCCTTATCCACTCATCTTTCTAGTTTTCTGCATGCTCATTGGCCAACATCCCCCTGTCACCATCTTGGCCAATGACTGGAAACCCCCTTGGCCCTCTCTGATTGTTTTACAGTAACAGGTTGGTAGAATGGAGGAGTGGTCGGGGTACTGTGTGGAAAAGGTGCTTAAGAAGCACAAATTGGTAGTACAGTGTAGTCACGTAGATGTAAATTATTGCATATGGAATATAGCCTATAATACTGAGCCTATAGTATTGAGCCAGGTGGGTACTTGAAACATGGAGGACCACTCTGTAAAGTACATGATTGTCTAACCACTATACTATACATCTAAGAGAGAATAATATTAAATATTTTTTAAAATGTTTGTATTTCAAGTTCAAACCCTAAAAAATGAAGTCAGTAAACATTTCTAAGCAAATGTATTTATTTATGTTTGTATTTAAAAAGCATAACTCCTAGTATCATGAGAAAAAATGCTTAAACAATTCAAGAGAAGAGATGAGGGAACTAATTTTAAGGCCATTGTAAGAGTTCATGTGAAGTAAATGACAAGTACCGAAAGAAAGTAAGTAGCAATGGGCATATTAGAAATAGAACTTTCATGGACCTTTTATGGGAGATGAGGGAAAGGAAAAGGTCAAGGGTAACTCCCAGAGTTTCTAGATTGAATGAGTTTTGTAAATTCTAGTGAAAACAGAAGCTATGAATAAAGTGGAAGGAAGCCTATCAGCAATTTCAAAATAATAACATTGTATTTACTCAGCTTTTAAATTGAAAAAAAAGGATAAATGGGTGTCTAAAATTAATTGTTTTTCTAAAGTAACTATTTAAAATAAAAAATAAAAATTATTTTCTATGACCTATTACTAATCAAATTGGATTTACCTTTCCAATGACTACCCACTTTTTCTTCAATATATGTGATATATCTTCAATTTCATTAATGATCAGATTTTTTTTCCAAAATGGTAACATAATACTCAAAGATAAAATAACTGAGAAAGTTTTAAAATAAGAGTTTTTGTAAATGGGCCACATGCCTCTGCATTAAGGACAGTGAGAAAAAGTTATTAACCAGCCATGTTTTTCAGCTCATAACATCATAAATGGCAAGTATAGGAGGGCTGTGTTTAACAGTATGTTCCTGGAAGAAATGTCGCTTTTTTCTCAATAAGTTCTGCGTGAGCTAATTAAAATCATGTTTTGCTGCACAGTTACAACACCAAGAACTGACTTTCTTGTGTCTTACCACATGAGACAAAGCCAGTGTTGTCAGATGATAAACCTGGGATCATAAAGGCCCTGAGATATTGAATGCAGTGAATGTTCTTTGCAAACTACAGTTCCAAATTCCTCCCACTCTTACATATTATTAATATGCACTCATATCCCACATGGCTAGAAACTAAATAAGTGGAAAAGACATGGCATCAGCTTTGTTGCTAAAACCCAGAGAAATAATTTCTATCTTTCTAGCCCTCAGTTCTATTCAATGGAAACCCTAGCTGATGTATCTCAGTGGACTGAGCATGGGCCTGCAAACCAAAGGATTGCTGGTTCAATTCTCAGTTGGGGCACATGCCTGGGTTGCTGGCCAGGTCCTTGGTTGGGGACATGTAAGAGGCAACCACACATTGCTGTTTCTCTCCCTCATTCTCCCTCCCTTCCTCTCTCTCTAAAAATAAATAATTAAAATCTTTTAAAAAATGAATATCAAATATTAATATGGATGAGCCTACTCTTGTGTACCCATGGAATGCCATTTATGTAAATTGCAGATTGGGAAGTCATTTGACTCAAGTGCTAAACTTTGTATTTCTATGATTTTATTTCGTGATTCCCGCATGCTTTTTCTTCTTTTTTATTTTCCTTTTTATAATATTTTTATTTTTGTCTATTTACTATTATTATTTTATTTTTATTTTTAAATCCTCACCCATGGGCATTTTTTATTACTTTTAGAGAGAGAAGAAAGGAGAAAGAGAGAGACAGAAAGAGAAACATTGATGTGAGAAACATTGACCAGCTTCCTCCTGCATGCACCCTAATAAGGGATGGAACCCACAATTTAGGCACGTGCCGTGACTGGGAATCAAACATGCAACTTTTCAGTGTACTGGACAGCACTCCAAACAATCAAGCCACACTACCCAGGGCTTCATTTCTTCTATTAGAATTAATTTAACTCTCTCTCTTTCTTTTTCTTAAGTGTAGTTGACATGCAGTATATTAGTGTCAGCTATACAGCATAATGATTTGACAGTTATTTGAGTCTGTTTCTGTTTCGTTTTGTTTTGTTTGTTTATTTGTTTTATAAGTAAAATCATTTGACATTTGTTTTTCCCCTTCCTTACTGGTTTGGAAGATATATATATACACCTTATTTTCACATTTATTATTAATCACTTACAATGTTTCATGCATTTCTTAGCTTCTGGGACTACAATAATAAATTAGATCAAAATTTTTACTTCATTTGGAGGAAAATGGAAATATTAAGCAAAAAGTAGCAATATTATATATGCATACTTTACATGATCAAATATGTGCTTCTGATTACCTATTTCCACATCCTGAACCACAAAAATGATTTCAAGATAATTACATTCAATCTCCAGATCTTCATTTTTTGTTGTTTATTTAAAATTATCCACGTTTACACACTTCTTTATGAGTTCTTTTTTTCATATGTCCGAGGCCTTACTTCTGTGTTCAATCAATTTTTAAAAGTAGTTCATCCTTCCTGGCTGGTGTAGCTCAGTGGATTGAGCGTGGGCTGCGAACCAGGCATCGCAGGTTCGATTCCCAATCAGGGCACATGCCCAGGTTGCAGGCCATGTCCCCCAGCAACCACACACTGATGTTTCTCTCTCTCTCTCCCCCTCCCTTCCCTCTCTAAAAATAAATAAATAAAATCTTTAAAAAAAATAGTTCATCCTTTAGTGAATTCTATTCAATGTTGATGAGTGTCATACTTTACAGTCTTTGTTGTTCTGCAGTTTTATCATTATGCACAAAGAGTTAGATTTGTTATATCCTTTGAGGAATGTTTGCCTCAAAACTGTTTTCCAAATTATAAATGTTTTTAAACTTCATTTAATGTTTTGTTATCCCATTGTGTTAGTTTTATACTACTGCTATATAAAAATTCTTACAAATTTAGTGGATTAAAATAAAAATATTATTTTAAAGTTCTGTAGTTTAGAAATATGACACAAATGTCAATGAACTAAAATCAACATGTCAGCAGGCTGTTTCTTTCTAGGTTGCCTGCATTCCTTGGCCTCACAGTTCATTTTCTTCATCAAAGTTGAGAAGGGCAAGTCAAATATTTATTTTCTTTTAGTATATTTTGCTGATTATGCTATTACAGTTTTTCCAATTTCTCCACTTTATCCGCCCTCCAGCTTCTCCCCCTTAATTCATGTCCATGGGTTGTACATGTAAGTTCTTTGAGTTCTGTTCCCTATACCATTTTTGACCTCTCACTGTTTATTTAATGCCTACCAACTATGCTATTTCTTCCCTGTACCTTTTCCCCCCATTCCTCTCCTCCCCCTGCCCACTGAAAACCCTCCATGTGGGGTCCATTTCCCTTATTCTGTTTGTGTTCTAGTTGTTTGCTTAGTTTTTGTTTTAATTAATTTTCTTTCTTTTATTTTTTAGGTTCATTTTTTGATAATTGTGAGTTTGTTGCCATTTTACTGTTCATATTTTTTATCTTCCTTTTCTTAGATAAGTCTCTTTAACATTTCACATAGTAATGGCTTGGTGATGATGAACTCCTTGAATTGGACCTTATCAGGGATGCACTTTATCTGCCCTTCCATTGTAAATGATAGCTTTGCTGGATAGAGTACTCATGAATGCAGGTCCTTGCCTTTCATGACTTCAAATACTTCTTTGCAGCCCCTTCTTGCCTGTAAGCTTTCTTCTGACAAATCAGCTGACAGCCTTATGGGAACTTCTTTGTAGGTAGCTGTCTCCTTTCCTCTTGCTGCTTTTAAGATTCTCTCCTTATCTGTAATCTTGGGTAACTTAATGATGATGTGCCTTCGTGTGTTCCTCCTTGAGTCCAACTTCTTTGGTAATCTCTGGGCTTCCTGGGTTTCCAGAAAGTCCATTTCCTTTGCCAGATTGGGGAAGTTTCCTCATTATTTGTTCAAATAAATTTCAACTTCTTGCTCTTGTTCTTCTTCCTTTGGTACTCCTATAAATTGGATATTGGAACATTTTGGATTGTCACAGAGATTCCTCAGCCTCTCTTCATGTTTTCTTTTTGAATTCTTATTTCTTCATTTTGTTCTGGTTGGATTTTTATTTCTTCCTTTTGTTCCAAATCATTGATTTGAGTCCTGGTTTCTTTCCTGTCACTGTTGATTTCCTCAACATTTTGCTTTATTTCATTTTTGGTATCTTTCATTTGTTCTTTCATTTTTCGACCAAGCTCAGTCAGTTCTGTGAACATTTTGATTACCAGGGCTTTAAATTCTCCATCAGATAGGTTGGCTATCTCCTCATCTCTTAACTCTCTTTCTGAGGTTTTGCTCTGTTCTTTCATTTTTGCCTTTCTTTGTTAAGGTTCCCTGTTAAGTTGTAAAGGGGTGGGGCCTTAGGAGTTGACCCTGGAAGAGCAGCCCTCCTTGTGCTATAGCACTGCTTGTGGGAGAGGGGCCAGAGAGGGAACAGAGGGAACAATGCAGCTTGCCTGATCGTCTCTAGGCCACTTTTCAATGAACTCTTGTGTGAGACTGGGAGTTTCTCCCACCAAGGCAATCACCATAGTCCACAGTCAGCTCTGAGTCTCAGTTTCCCCTTAAGTCAGCCTCTCCCACACAGACTGCTGCCTCATTACAGCCATGTCTGCCTACATGGTCCACTGCTTTGTCTTGTATTCTCTCTGTCCACCACCTTACTAGTCTGGTTCTTCTCTTTGACTATTTCTTTATTTCTGCGGTTGTTGGAATTCCATGCAATTTGACTTCCTGGTGCTTCTGGTTGTTTACTGATTTTAGATTGGTTTTTATCTTCCTTTTGGTTGTGCAAGGAAGCAAAGGGTTTCTACCTATGCCCCCATATTGCCCAGAACAAGTCAAATATTTCTCAAAATGCCTCATTCCTAAGTCAGTGGGAAAAAATTGTCAATCTCCTCTTTACAGACTAAGAAATCATTTAAATCTGTAAGTTTTTGTTATTTGTTTGCTTGTTTGTTTTTATTGAGGTGCAATCAACATACAACATTATATTAGTTTAATATGTAAAATATAATGATTTGATATGTGTATATGTTGCAAAATAATCAGCACAATAAATCTAGTTACATCTGTCACTATCTGTAGTTAAAATTATTTCTTTTTGTTATATAAACTTTTAAGATTTACTCTTTAACAACTTTCAAGCATTAAAAATAGTATTATTAACTACAGTTGCCATACAGTATATTACATCCCAATGACTATTTATTATATGACTGGAAATTTGTAACTTTTGACTGTTTTCATCCATTTTATCCACCCTCGCACTCCCTGCCTCTGGAATACATCAGTTTGTTCCCTGTGTCTATGAGTTTGTTTTGTTTTTGTGGGTTTTTTGTTTGTTTTTAGATTTCACACATAAGTGAAATCATATGATATTTGCCTTCCTCTATCTGACTTATTTAATTTAGCATAATGCCCTCAAGGCCATCTGCATGTTTTCTTTGGAAAAATATCTAGTCAGATCCTCTGTTTAGTTTTTAACAAGATTGTTTTTGTGTGTATGTGCAATTGAGATGTATGACTTCTTAATTAAATTTTAAATATTAATACCTTATCAGATATATGATTTGCAAATATTTGTTTCCAATCCTAAAGTTTTCTTATTTTGTTTGCTAGACTCCCACTTGTTCATTTTTGTAAATCTTTATGTTTTAAGCAATTCCAGCAGCTATACCTATATAGATATTCAAATCAAAGTCCTCAGTTCTATCAGAATAAAAAAGCATTATAAGTCAGTGTCTTCAGTTTGTTTTTATGTCTCTGGATTTTTGTTTTCTTTATGGGAATTTCTCTTTCAAGATCAACTATATATTACATTTTCTCTGTAATTTTATATCCATTTCTACATGTCTATACTATGAAAGTCAGCCATCATTTTGTATTAGACTCAGTTAGTATGGTTCTAGAATATTTTCCAACTCTGTTCAGTAGTATGGGGAAAGAAATAGTGAATATTAATGAGCGATGCTAAAGAATTGACAGCAGGGATTGTAGGAGACAAAAGAATGGTGAATTCTGTGATTTCAACAACTAATGGTTTTTAGCTGTTCAACAGCCATTAGTTGTTGAAATCAGTGATAAATGTGTCAATTGTTCCTTGGAAGAAAGTTCTCCTGGGAAAAATAAATTCACATATGAAGAGAACAAATATTATCAATATTGTGTGGAATGTGAGTAAAAGGTAAAAGAGTTGAAGACTATGTAACAAGTGCTGGCAAAGATGTGGAGAAAAAGGAACTCCCACGCACTCTTGGTGGCAAAGCAGACTGGTGTAGCCACTGTGGGAAACAGGATAGAACTTCCTCAAAAAATTAAAAATGGAACTGCCTTTAGACCCAGTGATTCCACTGCTGGGAAATATATCATAAGAATCCTGAAATGCCAATTCAAAGAATATATGCACCATTATGTTCATAGCAGCAGTATTTACAAAGGTCAAATTTAGAAACTGTCTAAGTGCCCTCCAGTAGATAAGTGGATAAAACAAAAAACAAACTGGTACATTTACATAATGGAGTACTATGCAGCAGAAAGAAAGAAGGAACTCCTACTTTTTGACACAGCATGATTGGAACTGGGGACTATTATGCTAAGTGAAATAAGCCAGTTGGTGAAAGACAAACACCATATGATATCACTTATAAAAGGAATCTAATAAACAAAATAAGCTAATGAGCAAAAAAGAACCAGAGGCATAGAAACATGAAACAGACTAGCAGATGTAAGAGGGGAGAGGAGATGTGGGGACTGGTTGAAAGAAGGTGAAGGGATTAGTCAAAGAACATGTATGAATGGCCCACAGACATGGACAACAGTGTGGGGACTGACTATGGGGACAGTGTGCTGGCTGGGTCTACTGGGCAAAGAGGGAAAAATTGGAATAATTGTAGTACCATAAACAATAAAATATTTAAATTAAAAAATAAAAGTGTCTATTATGATCTAGGAAAGAAATTTTGAGTTTATATTCTGAAAAAGTTTTATTTTTGTGTGATAATTATATTGAAAACATATATGTACTAGCATATCTATTGGAGGTGGTGCATATGGGGGTCATTGGTAATTAGCTGGATATAAAGTCATTAATAGTAAGAGCAAGCTGAATAATTAAAAAAATATTTTTAAAAAAAGGAAATTAATACACAAATCAAACAGTGATGGCCTGAGATTATTGCTAAGGAGTGTAGACTTTACCAATTCCTCTCCTTAACTTTGTTAAGTTAGGCAGAATAGGAGAAAAATGAGCTTTGTATCTTTGGAAAATGTCATTTTTTAAAAGATTCACATCTAGTCATGTTTTATCAGATATAAAGTTATAACCTGGAGCATTGTTGCGTGTTACATACAATACACTCACCCACTTTTTGTTTGTTTGTATAAAACACTTGGAAAAACTTCTCCAAAGTGAGCGTTACTCAAGCAAATCCAAGTATTCACATAAAATGTTGTAAAAGATGGTGAGGCAAATTTTGTGCCTTATAGTCCATGCCATGGTGAAGACAGTTCAGTATCTACAGAAATACAGGTACTGTGGTCAATGCAACTTAAACTGAAATCCTGCTTCATACACATCAGCTGTGTGGATTTTAGTAAATATAATTACTGGTGTCCCACAAACTTTCAGTTTATATATTCATAAATTGGACATAAGAAACAGATTTCTCAAAGAGTTGTTCTGCCGATTAAATAATATAATGTTCAAAGTCCCTGGTGCATTGGAAGTTGTCAATATATAGTTATACCTTATCACTATATAACTATAGTTATAGTTTTTAACTTTAAGTTAAGTAAATTTAACTTATTTCTTTTAAATGGGCAAAAATTGGATGAAAGCACCTCCTAATAAACTGCTTTGCATTATGTACAATTATACATATAAGGTGCATCTTTAAACTCCTTTAATAAAATAGTTTATTAAGTGGTGCTCTCATCCAATTTTTGCACATTTAAAAGAAATAAGTTAAATCACTGTGGTGCATAACAATGAAGTGAGTTATTACCTTGAAGCAGTGAGGAGAATATTAAAGTTGGAAGTAAGAGGGAGAAATATGTACAGTTCTGAGAATGTGCAAAAAGTTCTCTATAATCTTTGGAGTTACCTAATATTAAGTTAATCCTATTAAATATTCATTGTAAATACTATATTATATTCAATGTAAATTCATGTTATGCTCATGTATCAGGTACTTTCTTAGAGACAAGGAATCAGCTTTGGTGCCTCCTACTCTTTAGTTTATATCAGTTTAAGAATCAGTTGATTCTGTACTTTCTACAAGTCATGTCCTCCTCACCACTGACTTAGCCATTGCTTCTGATAAGGCCTACTTTACCTCCATCTAAATTTCTACATGTGCCTCCCACTCATTTCCATAGCTTTCAACATTCTGCATTTCCACTTATTATTTTGAACTTTTATTAGTTCAATAACATGAGTGAGAATGTGTCACCTCCCGACACTAAATCGTGCTAAAATTTCCCCAATGTCCATAGCATAAATTATAATTTTTGTGCCATCTTTGGCCCTTCACGATCTGACCACAGCTACATTTCTCAATTTATTCCCTGAAATTATAAAGTAAATGAAGGTTTTGAGAAACATGTATTCTTTGTATAGACCTGGTAAGGAAGTAAAATTGAAACAAGAGGTGAGGTTGCTGGGGAGAAGAGAGGGACCCTGAGGCACCCTGGAGAACACAGGCCCAAGCAAAGAAAGTGGTCAGGAAAACCAGAGGCAGTGAGACTAAAACCATAGCACAGCATTGTGATAGATTTTCATACCCTTGGGGAAAAGTGTAAATAAATGAATGCACCAGCATTGTGTTGTCCTGGCAACCAAACTAGCAATGGCCTGGCAGCAGGCAGAAGCTTGCACAGAGTTTGAGCAGCGGGAGAGGTCACAGCAATATATGTGCCCTTGCTAGTGTCAATATATGTGTTAATACGCTAACATGGGAATGAGGGGGAGGTGTCACTTGCCAGTTTAGCCCACAGAATTGGCTAGGAAGTGGGGTGCTTCTGGAGAATTTTGGGCCAGAAAATTTAAATGGAAGAAGGGTGGAGATTTACCCGTTTATTTTACTTCCCTTTGCTTACCCTGTTGGGGACTAGAGCACTCACAGGATGACAGGAAATGGATGCTGCCTTGTAGATGGAGCTCCTGCATGACTGGCAGCATGGACCACAGAGGGCCCAGGCACCAGACCCCAATGAGGGAAGCTGTGACATGGCAGTGGTGGCACTGGCCCCACAGGCATGCACTCCAGGGAAAGAGCCTAAAGCCAGAGAGCCATCCACATAAACCTTGGACTGCAGAAGTACAGACGAGGATGGAACAGGCTTCTGTAAACTGGCTCATCATTGTGGTTGCTGGTTTCTTTCTGTATTTTGTGGAAAATATTTACCTGGAGTGGTGGAGTCCTCTGCTCCCCCTAAATTGGACAATTTTTTTTAAAGACCTTCCTTCCCCACCAATCTTTGTTTTATGTTGTTATGGAAAAGATGACTCAGATGGCCTCGGAGTTTGCGAAGTGGAGTTTTATTCACACGTGCAGACCCAGAGGAGAAGTTCCAAAATCTGGGCCCCAAGTTTAAACTGGGGCTGGTTTATATACTCTTGTTACAAAAGCAAAAGGAGGAAGGGGAAGGGGTGCAGCTGCTGAAAGCAGGCAGCCGTACAACCTTGAGATAACTGCTTATCTGGGAATGGCTGCTGTCAGAATGGCTGCTGTCCAGCTCCTATCTAAAAATGGCTACTGCTCAGCTATGTCCTGTAACAATGTCTGTGTTCTGTGGCAAGCAGCTGAATTCTACTCTGCTTGGTAACAAAATGATCAACAGTGGTTAGTAAGCCATAAGGAAATGGAGGGATCAAGTGATTGGCATATGAGGTTTGTTCAGAAAAGTACATTGTTAATGTAAATTGGGAAACTTCCCAATTTCCCATTGTTAATATAAGGAGAACAGTTTGTGGACATCAATGTAACCTGGCAGCCTAAGAGAGTGGTGTAGGAGACCATTCTGTGTGGCATTTGCACAACTCCCACTCAGAGATGCACAGAGCCCACGGCCATGGATAAGTTCTCCCATGGGGAATCAGGCCTGCAATGTGCCTAGGCCACTTTGAGTGTTGCTCTTCCCCCAGAAAACTCCCTCACACTGAATTGAGGACATTTACTGCAAAGTAACTTCCTAAAATCCATGCTAAACCTTCCAAGGATGTGTGTAATCAGTTCAACCACTTTTGCCTTTTCATTTGCAAATATCCCTGTTCTATGATGTGATTAGCAACATTGGCTCCTTTGTTTCCTGTAAAAGGTAACTACCTAAAGTGAAACTGCACATAGTAGATGAGGACCATCATGTAATGTGCTGAGAAACCCAATAAAGGCTTGTCATGGCAAGGGCCAAGGCTTTTGCTCCCTTTGAGAAAAAAGCCATGCTGTCCCTTTTCCTCCACTGGACTTGGTAGTCCATGTGAATGTCTCATTTCATCCATAATGACATGGACACTGTGAGCAGGAGCCTGCATCAAGAGGACTGGAAGGCACATGCTTGAACAATGGTGACTTCATTGTACTAGTCAATGGTGTTGGTAGATGCCATTGAGTGAGTATGTGTACTGTGGAGCCATCATATTAGAAATTTCTGAGCAAGTAAAACAATGAATCTGTGGTAAATTTTGTGTTAAGCTTGAGCATTCCTCTCTGGAATTTCTGATGATTCAGAAGATCCCAGCTATGGGCAACTGGTGATTGGGAGCTATATCACAACAATGCACCCACTCATGCACTGCATCTTGTGCAGATGATTTTTTTTTTAAATATCAAATCACCCAGGTGAGTCAGCCTCCCTGCAGCCAAGAATCAGTGCCCTGTGACTACTGGCATTTCCCAAAATTAAAATAATCTTTGAAAGGGAAGTGTTTTCAGACCATTAAAGAGATTCAAGAAAATATGAAGGGTCAGGTGATGGTGACTGGGAGAACTGTGTGAGGTCCCAGGTGCCTACTTTGAAGGGGATTGAGGTGTCATTGTCCTATGTACAATGTATCTTTTTCTTTATTTCCATGTCTCTGATTGTTTTTTGCTCATTTGTTTGTTTAGTTGTTTAGGTTTCACTTACAGGTGAGATCCTATAGTATGTCTTTCACTATCAGACTTATTTCACTTAGCATAATACTCTTTAGTTCCACCCATGCTGTTGCAAAGGGTAGGAATTCCTTCTTCCTTTCTGTTGAGTAGTATTCCATTGTGAAATGTACCACAGATTTTTGATCCACTAATCTACTGATAGTTACTTAGGCTGTTTCCAGCACTTGGCTATTGTAAATAATGCTGCTGTGAACCTATGGGTACATAGGTTGTTTTTAATTGGTGATTCAGAGTTCTTAGTGTATAATCCCAGAAGTTGAATTACTGGATCAAAATGGCAGTTCCACTTTTAGTTTTTTCAGGAAATTCCATACTGTTTTTCACAGTGGCTGTACCAGTCTGCATTCCCACCAACAGTGTACTAGGGTTCCCTTTTCTCCACAGCCTCGCCAGCACTTATTGTTTGTTGATTTGTTAATGATGACCATTCTGACTGGTTTAAAGTGTTATCTCATTGTGGTTTTAATTTTTAGCTCTCTGGCTCGTGATGTTGAACATCCTTTCACATGCCTATGGGTCCTCTGTATGTCCTCCTTGGAGTTTTTTTATTACTGCCTCAATTTCACTAGCCATTATTGGTCTATTTAGGTTTTATGCTTCTTCCTGATTCAGTTTTGGAAGGTTATATGTTTCTAGAAATTTGCTCATTTCACTTAGGCTTTCAAATTTCTTGGCATTTACATGTTTGCAGGAATCTCTTATCATCCCTCATATTTCTGTGGTATTGGTTGTAGTTATGCCTCTTTTGTTTCTGATTTAATTTATTTGGGTTGCCTCTTTTTTTCTTGATGAGTCTTGTTAAAGACGCATCTATTTTGTTTATCTTTTCAAAGAACCAGCTCCCGGATTTATCGATCCTTTGAATTGTTCTTTTAGTCTCTATGTCATTTCATTCTTCTCTGATCTTGATTATTTCCTTCCTTCTACTTCCTTTGGGTTTTTTTATTGTTGTTCCTCCAGTTCTTGTAGTTGTAGGGTTAGGTTATTTATTTGAAATGTTTCTATCTTTTTAGGTAGGCTTGTATCTCTATGATCTTCCCTATCAAGACTGCCTTCTTTGTGTCCCATAAATTTTGGGCTGTTGTGTGTTCATTTTCATTTGTTTCCAGAAACTTTGATTTTTTCTTGATGTCATTCTTTACCCATTCATTGTTTAATAACATGTATTCAGTCTTCATGAATTTGAATATTTTTTATTTTTTTCTTTAAGGTTGGTTTCTAGTGTTAAGCCATTATAATCTGAGAAAATGCTTGATAGAATTTTAATTTTCTTGAATTTGTTGAGACTTGTTTTGTGTCCTATCATGTGGTCTATCTTTGAAAATGTTCCATGTGCACTTGAAAAGAATGTATATTTTGCTTCTTTGGGGTGAAAGGTTCTATGTATATCCATTAAGTCCATTTTATCTAGGGTGTTGTCCAGTGCCATGATATCCTTGTTAATTATTTGTTTGGAAGATCTGTCTATTGTTGACAGTGGGGTGTTAAAATCCCTTACTCTGAATGTGTTGCTGTCTATATCTTTCTTGAACTCCTCCAAGATTTTCCTTATATATTTGGTTGTTCCTAATTTGGGTGCATGTATGTTTACAATGTTTATGTCTTCTTGATGCATTCTTCCCTTCAGTGTTATTAAGTGACCATCTCTGTCTGTTTTTATTGTCTTTGTTTTTAAATCCATTTGGTCTGATATAACTATTGATACCCTGGCTTTTTATTTCCTGTCCATTTTCTTGGAATATTTGTTTCCAGCCCTTCACTTTCAGGCTGTGTAGGTCTTTTGTTCTGAGGCGGGTCTCTTGTAGGTAGCATATGTGCAGGTCATGTTTTCTTTATCCTTTTAGCTATGCTAAGTCTTTTGATTGGCACATTTAATCCATTTTCATTTAAGGTGATTATTTTTTAAGTTTTTATTGTTGTTTAATTACAGCCTCATTTTCCCCATTATTCAATGTCATTTTTTCTCATTTGTACCAGTGTTCTTCTCTCTTTCACTCTTTTTCTTTTGTTTCTTGTAACTTATATCTTCCATTAGTGTTTCTATTCTTCACAGTATGTGGCTGGATACTTTCTGTATAGTCCTCATATATGCATCCAGATATCTGAAAGGTTGACATCAGTGAACAGAGGTGGAGACATTCAAATTTAAGATTTCTAAAGTTAATTGATTTCATGAATTTTCAGGTCTAGAATGCGGTTATAGGTGTGAACAACTTCCTGGATTTGCAATAATTTATCTCTTCTTCTGATTTCTAAGATGAAAGATTTTATCTAAATACCTCTGGTCATGTGTAGATCCCTTCTCCACATCTTGGAGTAGAGTTACATATTTGATGACTTTTGGAAATGAGGTGGACATATGTGATCCATTGTCTTTTCTGTTTATGATCTTTCTTGTGGTGAATATACTCTAGTGTGCTAACCAAGCTGTACATTTCATAAATGAAAGTTGTGCTCCAAGCAAGGAGGCCTCAGCTATCATATACTACTTGTGACTAGGGACATAAATTACATCTTTTTCTGGGGTTATTGGAAAGCTTATTGTTTCTCACATGTTTAGGCCACATCTTCCAAATATTTTTTTTATTAGAAATAAGTTATACTCTATTTCCATTTAATTTATCTTTGGAGTTGATTCCCAATATATTCAGAACTTAAAGATTACTTAATAATTTAGTTATGATGTGTCTTCTAGAGAAAACATTAGTATTTTATTAATAATCAACTTGTATTCAATTTTAATAGTTATAGAGATATTTTATATGTCCTGAGACATAACTTTATAGTCATACTTTAGGTCAAATTATCTTAGAACTAGAAGAAAATGCATATATGGCATGAGAAATAACATATTGTCAGTTCTATGCCCTTTATTTTTTAAAAATAAAGAGACTATATATTTAGCTGCTAAAATTGCCTAGTTTATGTAATCTAGATTTATCTAAACTAAAAGTTTATGAAAGAAAATGAAACCCTAGAAAATTAAAACAGAGAGTGAGAGAGAGAAAAAGAAAAATCAATTCTTTTATTACTGTTTTCATAATCTTACACCAAACCTAATTATCACAAATTATAAATAACTGCCTACAAAATAAATATCCAAATAACAGGAAGGATTTCTTGACATGTCTCAAAGGATGGAGTGTCAGAATATACTTTGTTGTCCAAATTATTCAAAAATATCCTCTATGATTTTCCCCAATTCCCTACACAGTCTCATAGTTTCCAAACAGGAGAGCAACATCAGGAAATGGGTTTCCTGTTCCTCAGGAAAAAACTTTCTGTTTTGAAAGGTGCTTTGGAGTAAATACTATGATAAATGAAGAGGTGGGAACTTTTGATAAATGTACATATAAAGGATGCTGCTGCACAGTAATATATATTAGTCAAGTTTTATTAAGTTCCTATAATTAACAGACATTCTTGCAAGTCAGTTAACATATTTAACCCTGAAAAATACTCTATGAGCTATGTATTCTTATTCCAATTTTGTAGATGAAGAATCTAAGGCACATAAAGTTTAAACTATTTGCAAAATGTCATACAATTAGTTAATGGTAAAAATGAGTTTCAAATCTATGAAATCTAACTCCAGGACTGTTGTATTCTCCTCCTTATGTTAGGGAGCTATGCTTGCACATCCATACCCACCTGGACATCAAAATAGAGCCACAGAAATAGTCACACAGATGGTTTTGATGTCTAACTTTTCATGCTCCTTGCTAGACAGATTTCAAATTATTCTTCAAAATATGTCAGTTTTTTAGATCACTAGGTACTATCTCACATGTACACATGGGTATTGTCTTTTCCCCTCAGCTGTCCATGAAACTTGTTCATTTCTTTTTCTTTTTTTTTTGTCCTGATTACCTCTAGGAATTTGTTTCTATGTAATGCCATTCCCCACCTTGATCAGTAAGGTGATGCCTGATAATTATTACTCTTGAGGCACTCATGCCTGAAGGGACAGCGGGAGCCTCCTTCATGCAAGAGCCTAAGGGCCACTGGCATCTGTCTTTGTATGGATTCAGGCTCAGGTGTCTCAATGAAGTTTAGTTTGTGTTACCAGAGGCTCATGAAGTATGATTTTATTTTAGTTATTTTTAAAGCTATTTTTTAAATGATTTTATTTGTTTATTTTTTAGACGGGGGAAAGGAGGGAGAATGAAAGGGAGAGAAATATCAATGTGTGGTTGCCTCTCACACACTCCCAACTGGGGACTTGACCTGCAACCCAGGCTTGTGCCCTGACTGGGAATTGAACCAATGACCCTTAGGTTCTCAGACTGGCATTCAAATCACTAAGCCACACTAGCCAGGGTGAATTATGATTTTAATAATCATTTTTAGAATAGCTTAAATTAGGAGAAATATTATAAAAGTAGTAGTTTGCATATGTCCCATACTCATGTTAGTTTTCCCTATTATTAACATTTTAGAATAGTAGGACAGTTATCACAACTGATGAGCTAAAGCTGACACATTGTTATTAACTGTCCATAATTTATTCAGATTTTTTTCTTTAATGTCCTTTTTCCTTTCCAGATCCCATCCAGGATAACACATTAAATTTTACTCATCATTTTTCTTTAGGATCCTCTTGGCTATGACAGCTGCTCAGACTTTTCTCATTTTTAAAGAGACTTAGAAGTTTTGAATTTTATAAGTTCTTTGTAAATTTTGGGTATCAACCACTTATCGAATGCATTATTGGCTAATATATTTTCATTGTTGTTTTTTTCATTATGTTGATGGTTTCCTTTGCTGTGTAAAAACTTGTAATATTTTTTACTTTCTATTTTTTTTATTGTTGTTCAGGTACACATGTCTCCATTTTCCTGCCACCACTTTTCCCCAGCTTACCCATCCTACCCTCCCATTCTCAATCCTAACCCACTTGGCTTTGTCCATGAGTCCTTTATACATATTCCTTGATGACCCTTCCCCTATTTTCCCCTATTAGCTCCCTTCCCACTTAGCCCTCTTGTTAAGGTCAGTTCCTCCTTTATTTCAATGTATCTGGTTATATTTTGCTTGCTTGTTTGTTTTGTTCATTAGGTTTCCTTTATAGGTGATTGCATATAATATTTTTCTTTCACTGCCTAGCTTATTTCACTTAGCACAATCCTCTCCAGTTTCATCCATGCTATTGCAAAGGGTAGGAGTTCCTTCTTTCCCTTGCTCCCTAGTATTCCATTGTGTAAATGTACCACAGTTTCTTGATCCATTCATTTACTGATGGACACTTAGTTTGCTTCTAGCATTTGACTATTGCAAATTGCCCTGCTATGAACATTGGAGTGCATAGGTTCTTTTGAATTAGTGTTTCAGGATTCTTAGAATATAAGCCCTGCTGTGGAATAACTGAGTGTAAAAACAGTCCCATCTTTAGTTTTCTGATGAAATTCCATGCTGTTTTCCACTTTGGCTGCACCAGTCTGCATTCCCACCAACAGTGCACTAGGATTCCCTTTTCTCCACAACCTCACCAGCACTAGTGTTTGTGGATTTGTTTATGGTGGCCATTCTGACTGATGTGAAGTGGTATCTCATTGTGGTTTTAATTTACATCTCTCTGATGGCTAATGTGCTGAGCATTCTTTCATCTGTATCTCAGCCCTCTGTATGTCCTCCTTGGAGAGGTGTCTGTTCAGGCCCTTCACCTGTTTTTAATTGGATTGTTTGTTGTTCTGGAGTGGAGTCATATGAATTCTTTATATATTTTGGAGCTCAAACCCTTGTCTGAGGTATCTTTGGCAAATATATTTTCCCATACCGTTGGTTACATTTTCATTTTGCTGACCTTTTCTTTAGCTGTGTAAAAGCTTTTTAATTTGATAAGATCCCATGTGTTTATTTTTTCCTTTATGTCTCTTGCACTAGGGTGCATATTCTTAAAAACATTGCTATGTAGACTGAGATTTTTCTGCCTATGTTCTCCTCTAGCACTTTTATGGTGTCAGGATTTATGTTTAAGTATTTTATCCATCTTGAGTTTATTTTTGTGTATTGTGTAAGTTGGTTGTCTAGTTTTTTTTCTTCTACTTCTTCTTCTTTTTTATTTTTGCACATAGCTTTCCAGATCTCTCAACACCATTTATTGAAGATGCTATTTTTACTCCATTTTGTGCTCCTGCCCTTTTTGTCAAATATTAGTTGACAGTAGAGACATGGTTTTATTTCTGGGTTCTGTATTCTGTTGCAATGATTTATGTGTCTGTTCTCATGTCAGTACCAGACTGTCTTGATGCCAATGGCCTTGTAATATCGTTTGATGTGAGGTGTTGTGATTCCTCCTACTTTTTTCTTCTTTATCAAATTTGCTGTGGTTATTCAGGGTCATTTATGGTTTCATTAAGTTTTTCAAATGTTTATTCTATATCTGTGAAATATGTCATTGGTATTTTAATAGGGATTGTGTTGAATATATAAATTGGTTTGGATAGTATGGATATTTTGATTATGTTAATTCTTCCAATCCATGAACACAGCATATGCTTTATTTACATTTTCCTTAATTTCTTTCTTTATTGATATGTGGTTTTCTGAGACAGGTCTTTTATCTCCTTGGTTAGGTTTTTTCCTAGGTACTATTTTTTCCTTGTTTCTATAACAAATTGGAATTTTTTCCTAATTTCTGTTTTTGATATTTCATTTGTATATAAAAATACCTTCAATTTCTGAATATTGACTTTCTGTCCCATTGCTTTGTTGAATTCACATATTAGTTTAAGCAAAACTTTTTAGATTGATATAGCCCTGTTCAGTTCTTTTTTTGTCATTGCATTTGCTCAAGAAGATACATAAGAAAAAAATATTGATACAAGAAATGTTTGAGATTTTATGCATTTTGTTTTCTCTAGGACTTATGTGGTTTTGAATATAACTTTGAAATCTTTAATTCATCTTGAGCTTATTCTTCTGTATGATATAAGAAGGTGGTCTAGTTTCTTTCTTTCTTTTTTTAAATAAATATCTGTCCAATATTCACAGTTCCATTTATTGAATAGACTATTTTTACCCCACTGTATGTTTTTACATCCTTTGTCAAATATTAACTGACTATAAAAGTGTGTGGTTTACACAATGGAATACTACCAGGCCATATAAAGAAAGAAATCTTACCCTTTGTGACATGATGTATGGACCTGGAAAGAGTTATGCTAAGTGATATAAGCCAGTTAGAGGTAGACAAGTATCATATAATTTCACCCATATGTGGAATCTAAGGAACTAATAAGCAAAATAGTGACAGACTCATAGAGAGCAGGCTGAGAGCTGTCAGGGGTGGAAGCTGGGTATGGGAGATAAAGGGACTGAGCAAAAAGAAAAAAAAGGAAAAATCTCATGGACACACAAGCAGTGTGGTGATTGCTAAGGGAGAGCATGGAAGAAGGTGGAGGAGGATATTGGGGGGATAAATGCTGATGGACGGAGACCTGACTTAGGGTAGTGAACACAATTCAGTGTAAAGATGATGTGTTATAGAATTGTGCACCTGAAACCTATATAATTTTGTTAACCAGTGTGACACCAATAAATTCAATAAAAAGGAAAATAATAAACAGTTTTAGGAAGTACCAGTTGACTATTTTGTAGAATGCTCCTCCTTTGGGATTTTCTGTGATGCTTTTCTCATAAATAAACTGGGGTTATTATATTTTAAGGGAAAAACACAGAAGTAAAGTGTCATTCTTATCACAGCTTATCAAGGGTACATATTATCATTATAAAATCATTGTTAATGTTAATCTTGATCACCTGGCTGAAGTAGTATATATCAGATTTCTCTACTGTTCCCCCATAAATTTCATCCCTTTACTATACTTTTCTCTTTGGAAGGAGGACACTATGCACAGATCATACTTAAAGGGTACAGTTATTCTTCCCATCCTTAAGAGTGCAGAATTGAAATGAATTATTCTGTATTTGAGATTTCCCCATTTATTTGCATATTTATTCACTTTTTTGTTCAAGAGTATTAACTCTTGAATATTTATTTTATTATTTGGGTTGTAATCCAATACCACTATATTTTGTTGCTCAAATTGTTCAATCTATGTCCATTAAGAGATGTTTTAGGTGGTTCATGAGGATGGAGGAGGTATAATAGTGTAAAGGGAAATAAATCATGCTTGAAGGAGACTTTACTTGGGGGAGTGAACACAAAACTAAGTATATAGATAGATAGATAGATAGATAGATAGATAGATAGATAGATAGATATGATACATTCTAGAATTGTACACCTAAAATCTATATAATTTTATTAATAAATATCACCCAAATAGCCCTGGCTGGCATAGCTCAGTGGATTGAGCGTGGGCTGCGAACCAGGCATCGCAGGTTCGATTCCCAGTCACAGCACATGCCTAGGCTGCAGGCCATGGAAGCCAGCAACCCCACATTGATGTTTCTCTCTCTCTCTCTTTCTCCCTCCCTTCCCTCTCTAAAAATAAATAAATAAAATATTAAATAAATAAATAAATAAATATCACCCAAATAAATTCAATATTTAAAAAAATGACCTGAATCAGAGATACACATGATTTCATACATAAATAAATAAATATGTGAAATTATTTCTTTAAAGAAAACTCTCATCTATGTATTAAAAATGACATTATAAATCAAGGTTTGGACACCATATATATCCATAGTTACTCTGATGTCATTAGCTCTTGGTCCTTCAGCTGACAATGCATGGAAATCTATGTATACTAGTTTGTATACACACATTCTTGGGATTCTGGGGGATTGGTTCTAGGGTCCCCATGGACACCAATATCTGGGGATGCTCATGTCCCTTATATAAAGCTGCATAAAGTGATGCATAAAGTCAATCCTTCACATACATAGGTTCCAAAACTTAAATTGAAAATACTGTTTTTGGCTTGTGATCTACTAAATCAGCAGACATAAAATCTGTGGATAGGGAGGGCTGACTGTGTATACCCTAAAAAAGTTCTCTATGTAAAAATCTGTATCAATATTAAACTAAAAATAAATTTATGCAGACATCTCTTTCACTATCTACCACATGAACCATTCTAATCTTTTTTTTTATCTTTATACTTCTCCATAACAATGAGAAAATTGTCTCTCTTCTTCCATACATTTTCATAATTGTTCAAATCTTGTAGGTATTTTCAGAGGTTTCAATTGTGAGCCCATATCACTGATGAGAAACAACTTTACCCATTAAAATATTGTTCTTTTTCTTAAAATTGTTATTCAAATATAGATCTATTTTTATGCCACTCATCCACACCATTCAACCTTGATCCTACCCATTGTTTGCCTTTGTCCATGGGTGCTTAAAGGACTTATCAATTTTGTTACCTGTTAAAGAAAAAAAGCTCCTACATTTATTGATCTTTTGAATTGTTCTTTTATTGTCTATGTTGTTTAATTCTCCTCCGATCTTGGTTATTTCCTTCTTTCTGTTCTTTCTGAGCTTTGTTTGTTCTTGTTCCTCCAGTTCTTTAGATGTAGGGTTAGGTTGTTTATTTGAAATGTTTCTATCTTTTTTAGGTAGGCCTGAAGTGCTATGAACTTACCTCTCAAGACTACTTTCAGTGTTTCCCATAAGGTTTGGACTGTTGTGTTTTCATTTTCACTTATTTCCAGAAACTTTTTAAATTTGTTCCTTGATCTCATTATTAAACCATTCATTAGAGTCTTTAACATATTTACATCTAAGGCTATCATTGATAGGTACTTATTCATTGCCCTTTTATCCACTTTGTACCTATGCTCCCCTCTCTCTCACTTTTTTCTTCATTTTCTTAAAGCAGTTTCTTTAGTATATCTTGCAGTGCTGGTGTGGTGGACGTGTATTCTCTCAGCCTTTTTTGTCTTGGGAAGTCCTTATTTTGCTTTTCATCTTAATTGAGAACCTTGCTGGTTTGAGTAGTCTTGGTTGTAGGCCTTTGTTTTTCATTACTTGGAATATTTCTTTCCATTCCCTTCTGGCTTATAATGTTTCTGTTGAGAAATCAACTGCTAGCCTTTTCAGAGCTCCCTGATGTTACCTCTTATTTCTGTCTCATTGCCTTCAAGATTCTTTGTTTGCCTTTAACATTTGGTATTTTAACTATGATGTGCCTTGGAATAGACCTTTTTAGGTTTATCTTGATTGGGGTTCTCTGTGCTTTCTAAGCTTGTGTGGATTTTCCCCTCTCCAGGTTAAGAAAGTTTTCTGTTATTATTTTTTCAAACAAGTTTTCTACCCCTTGTTCCTCCTTTCTTCTCCTTTTGTTTTGTATGATTCTAATGTTATTGCCTTTCACATTGTCCTGCTCTTCCCTTAAGCTATCTTCAAATTTCTGTAGTCTTTTTTTGTGCTGCTCCTTTATCTTGGTATTTCTTTCTACTTTGTCTTTCAGTTCATTGATTCAGCCCCCTGCTTCATCTAGCCTGCTTGTAATTCCTTCATTTTCTTTTTATTTCCAAAATTGTATTCTTCATTTCTTCCTGGCTCTTGTTTATAGTTTCTATTTCCTTTTTCATGCTATTGCAGTTCCCACTCAGTTCCTTCTAGTCGTCACTGAATTCCTTGAGTATCCTTATAACCATTATTTTGAATTCTATTCCTAATAATTTGCTCACTTTCATTTCATTAGCTCTTTTACTGGGGAGTCTTCCCTCCCCTTCAATTGTGATATTGTTCTTTGTCTCCCTATTTTAGGTGACTCTTTTCATTTGTTTCTGCAATCCCAGATGATCTGCTTTACCAGCTCTTTTTGTAGGGTGAACTTCTGCGGTTGGGGTTCTGTGGGACTCAGTAGTGTGAGCTCTGTGATCTCTTTGTCTGGAAGTTCTAGGGTTGCCCTTTCTTCCATTTGTGTGAGCTGTCTCATTGTACTTGTGCTTTACCTGATGGTGGCTTATTTGTCAGTGGGTTTTCCCCTTCAGCAGATTTGCTAGTTCTCACAATTCCCACCTTGTCTTGTATGCTGTTGTACAGGTGTTGGTTAACAAAGTAGTATTACCAAACAACTAAACCTATGCCAGCAAAAAGAACACCCTTACCTCATGAGGAATCTCAACTGCAGTAGAAGTATGATTAATAAGTGTGAAGAGGAATTACAGTTATATGATATGACAAAGGGAATGTGAGAAAAAAGGGAGAAATGTTGTTGTGTGGTAGGAGGGAGGAGAATTGATAAGAGTTAAGGTAGCATTAAGGTAGAGAAAGGGAGAGAGGAAAATTAGCAATGTAAGTAAGACACAAAAGGGTGATGGAAGCAGTGGGGTAAGATGAAGAATGAATATAGTATGAGGTTTGAAGTAAAATTGAAAAGCCATCCCCACTTCCCTCCCCTGATCCCACCTCACTTTGGTTTTGTCTGTGTGTCCTTTATAGTTGTTCCTGGAAACCCTTCCCCTTTCCCCCATTATTCCCTCCTACCTCCCCTCTGGTTACTGTCAGTTTGTTCTTAATTTCAATGTCTTTGTTTATTTTTGGGTGCTTGTTTGTTTTGTTGCTTAGGTTCCACTTAAAAGTGAGATCATATGGTATTTGTCTTTCACTGCCTGGCTTATTTCACTTAGCATAATGCTCTCCAGTTTGACCCATGCTGTTCCAAAGGCGGAGGAGTGGTGGAGTGAAAATGCAAACAACTGTACTTGAACAATAAAATACAAAAAATAATTTTTTTTAAAAAAAGAAATGCTACTGGACCAACTGGAGCAAAATTGCAGAAAACCCACAGCAGGGTTGATAACAATAACAGTTGAATGAAATTTAATAAAGGTGAAAGTAGAAATACCATATGACCTCACTTTTAACAGGAACCTAAACAACAAAACAAAGAAACAAGCAAAATATAACCAAAGACACTGAAATAGAGAACAGACTGACAATGGCCAGAGGGGAGGGGGAGGGAATTTCAGGGGGGGAAAGGAAGGGTTTATAGGAACAAGTATAAAAAACACATGGACAAAAACTAGGAGGGGGAAATGGGAGGGAGGTGGGGAGGGCAGGACGGGGGCTGGGATGGAAGTAAAAGACGAAAAAAATGTACTTTAACAACAATTAAAATAAATAACTAAAAAAGAATAAGAACATTGTAGAAAAGCAAAAAGTGAATATGAAGTTACTACAGTAAAGAAAAATGATTTTGAGAGGATGGGAGAGCAAATTAATAAGAGTAAAGAATAAAGCTCAAGTTGAGAGAGGGTAAAAAGGAATGAGAAATAAAAAGGGAGAGAAGAAACAATGAGACAAAATCTCTCACTCAATTGATCAGGGATAGGGCAAAGATGAAATCGAGTAAGATGATGGGAAAGTATTCTATGGGATTTAAGGTACTAACAAGTAGTGAATAAATAGGAGATCCTTTGGAGAAGTACAGCTATAACAATGACATTTCACCCTACTGGACACTTCCTTAAAATTTTTTATTTATTTATTTATTTGTTTATTTTAATTTTAATTATTCAAGTACATTTTCTATTTTTTACTCCTATCTTAGCCCACCCCCCAGCCCTCCCCACAACCCTCCCATTTCCAGCCCGCCTAATTTTGTCCATGTGTCCTTTATACTTGTTCCTGTAAAGCCTTCCTCTTTTCCCCTGAAATTTCCTCCTCTCTCCCCTCTGGCCACTGTCAGCCTGTTCTCTATTTCAGTGTCTTTGGTTATATTTTGCTTGTTTCTTCATTTTCTTGATTAGGTTCCTGTTAGAAGTGAGATCATAAGGTATTTGTCTTTCACCACCTGGCTTATTTCCCCTAGCATAATGCTCTCCAGTTCCATCCATGCTGTTGCAAAGGGTAGGAGCTCCTTCTTTCTTCCTGCTGCATAGAATTCCATTGCGTAAATGTGCCATACTTTTTTGTTTCTTTCATTTACTGATGGGCACCTAGGTTGCTTCCAGCACTTGCCTATTGTAAATTGTGCTGCTATGAACATTGATGTGTGTAGCTTTTTTTGGATTGGTGTTTCAGGGTTCTTAGGATATAATCCTAGCAGTGGAATTTCTGGGTCAAAAGGGAGGTCAATTTTTAGTTTTCTGAGAAAATTCCATACTGTTTTCCATAGTGGTTGTACCAGTCTGCAATCTCACCAACAGTGCACTAGGGTTCCCTTTTCTTCACAACCTCTCTAACACTTGTTGTTTGTTGCTTTATTTATGATGGCCATTCTGACTGGTGTAAAGTGGTATCTCATTGTGGTTTTAATTTGCATCTCTCTGATAGCTAGCAATACTGAGCATCTTTTCATATGTCTCTGGATCCTCTGTATGTCCTCCTTGGAGAAGTGTCTGTTCAAGTCTTTTTTGTAAAAATATTTTATTTATTTATTTTTAAAGAGGGGAAGGGTTGGAAAAAAGAGAAAGAGAAACATCAGTGTGTGATTGCCTCTCATGCACCCCTTACTGGGGACCTGGCCCATAATCTGGGTGTGTGCCCTAGACGTGGAATTGAACCAGTGACCCTTTTATTCACAGGCCGGCACACATCCACTGAGACAAACTTGCCATGGCCCACCTAGACACTTTTTCTAAAAGTTGAAAAAGAGATAAAACTCTTATTAGAAGGGAAGAAGAATGTGAGCTGACTTTAGAAAGCAGAGCATTTTTGTGAGGTTCGATGGAGGAGAAATAGTGAGAGTAAGGTATAGAAGTTTGGTTAGTGCGTGAGAAAATAAAGTTAACCACTACGGTCATAAAGCTCAGGAAGATGGTGAAATGGTTTAAGACCAGGGAGGAGTCCTGTGTGGGATCTGGAATAACAATAGTATGATAAGAAATATATAATCTGAATAAAAGGAATAAAGAACAAAATACCAAGAGTTGTGTGTTGTTAGAATATGAGTGAAGTGAAAGAAGCAAAGTTAAAATGTGATGTGAAAGGGAGAATAAAGAAAACAAATCAAGCAATGAAATCAAACAAATTCATAAAAATATCTAATTAAATAGAAAGAAGAGAAATTTTAAAAAACTGTGCAAGTTTGGAAGAGTATCAAAGTGAAATTTGACTCAGCTGTTGGTGTTCACCTTCTGAATTATTTCTGGATCCATTCTTGGTTTTCTCACAGTTCCAGGTCTTATAGTCTTACTCTTGGGTGAAGGTGGGGGAGAGCCTCCTGCTGATTTTAAACCTGCCAAGCTGGTTTTTCAGGTTTTCTTGGATCCTGCAGGCAGAGGGGAGCTGGGCTCAGTTTGTTTTTCCTTTCCTGTGGTTCTCTGTCTGGGCTACAATAATCACAGCTGCCCAGTTTACAGCCCACACCCTCTGAGGGCTATGGGACCAGCATTGGCACTGTCCATTTTGCGCATATGAACCAAGCTGAAAATCCGCCTCAGTTTTACAATCTCTTGATCAGTCAGTGAGGTATACTAAGGGAGTATTTTTGCCCCCTCTCCTCCCTCTTTGTTGCCCTGAGCACTGCACCAGCATGGGAAGTTCCTTCAAGGCAGCTCATTTCTCCCATTGAAAGAAGTCTCTCTGGGTGCTGCTACCTCTCTAAGGCCCTGTTGCCCCACCTTTGATCAATCAGTGAGGTCCCTGAGTAGGAGCAAATTATGCCCCCACTCCTTCCTCTTCTCTGGCTTGGCTGCTGCATGGTCAAGGGCCCTGAGGTCTCTGTGCTCAGTGGCTGAGATCCTATTTTGAGAGAAGTCCCCTTGGGTGTGGCCTGATGATTCCACACAGACCAACTCTCCAACCACTCCAGAGCCTATCTGGGTCACAGCCAGTCATGGTCCATCACTTCTTTCAGCTCCTGGTGTCACCCAGCTCCAAAATTTCTCTTGTATTCTTCCAGCCTGTGACCTTCACCCCAGAGGGGTTATGCCACCAGTTGTTTGTCTACTACTGCCTCTTTATCCCCCTCCAGGTCTCAGCTGGCAAGGGTATGTGGCTTCCTGGCTCAGGAAGGGTAGGGGGCCACTAAGGTGCAACCAATGACTGGCTCTCCTCCAATGTTCCTGTGGCAGCCACAGTCTCTGGCTCAAGGTCTGGGGACTTTCCTGTCAGCCTACAAAATCTCCTTACTGTCTGTTTTTAAGCGTCCTCTGAAACTTTTGACTTCCAAACTTCACTTTATATTAGCTGTAATTCTGTTGGCTGTTCATTCTGTTTTTTGGAGGATTGGCTGTGTGTCCCAGTTGGGTGCACCAGCAAGTGGGTTCAACTCCCATCTATCTTCCTAATTTTTATAGGTTTTTTTTAAAAGTATATTATCTTGATTATGCTATTACAGTTGTCCCATTTTTTCTCCCCTTTATCTCCTCTGCAGTACACCCCACTCCAACAGTATCTCCCTGCCCATAGTTTATGTCCATGGGTCCTACATATAAGTTGTTTGGCTTCTCCATTTTCTGTGCTATTTTTAATCTCCCCCTCTGTATTTTGTACCCACCATTTATTCGTCTTATTCCCTGTACCCTTTCCCCCATTCTCCCCCCACCGCCTCCATGTTGATAACCCTCTATGTGATCTCTATTTCTGTGGTTCTGTTTTTGTTCTAATTGTTTACTTTGTTTTTGTCTTTTTTAGGTTCAGTTTTTGATAGCAGTGAGTTTGTTGTCATTTTACTGTTCATAGTTTTGATCATCTTATTTTTCTTAGATAAATTCCTTTAATATTTCATATAATAAGGGCTTAATGGTTATAGGGTAAGTGGAGGCAGTCTGACTTCTTCACCCAGGTGTCTGGGTAATGAAGGAAAGAAGTATTCCCATAGCCTTAGAGGGGCCTTATAAGTAGTGTTCTCATAACCTTGAGACTGGGTCTGATAAACTGTTCCTGTAATATCAAGTGGGCTCACATGCTCAAATTATGTTATGTTATATAATTTCTGACATCTTGCTGGGACTGTTCACCTCAAGTACTTAAACAGGTTTGGACTCCCTGCTGAGTGCCACAATAGGTGTCACTCTAGGGAACAACAGCCATGACGTGTACCACGCAGAGACATGCAAGATAGACATGCACCTAGCAGCGTCTGTGGCTTGCCTATCCATGAATAAAGGCATGTAAGACATCCCAATGGCTCTGTGAATATTTTCCATCTGCACAAATACTATGAACCTGACAGGCCTCAAACAGTCACGACACAAGGATAATGAATTGCTTCAACTTGACCTTATCTGGGAAGCACTTTCTCTGCCCTTCCATTCTAAATGATAGTTTTGCTGGATAGAGTCAGCTTAAATGTAGGTCCTTGCTCTTTATGACTTCAAATACTTCTTTCCAGCCCCTTCTTGCCTGTAAGGTTTCTTTTGATAAATCAGCTGATAGTCTTAAGGTAAATCTTTTGTAGGTAACTGTCTCCTTTTCTTTTCTTGCTTTTAAGATTCTCTCCTTATCTTTAATCTTGCATAATGTAATTATGAAGTATCTTGGTTTCTGCTTCCTTGGGTCCAAGTCCTTTGGGACTCTCTGAACTTTGTGGACTTCCTGGAAGTCTATTTCCTTCGCCAGATTGGGGAAGTTCTTCATTATTCTTCCAAATAAATTTTAAATTTCTTCCTTTTCCTCTTCTCCTTCTGGCACCCTGTTGAGGGCCACCCTGCCTGGTCTCAGGAAGCTGTAACCCCCTGTGACTTAGGCTGAATGAGAGACCTCTGGACCAGGAGCCACTAAGGAGAAAAAAACTTATTCCCCTGGTATGAACGCTACCTGTTCTGTGCCTGGTCTTTAAATTCTTGATCAGTTTACCAATGATGGGTAAGACTCCTTAATTAAGGGGCAACCTAAGACAGGTACTGACCACACAAAGGCCTGTGGAATAAGACTCACAAGGCTATGGAAACGAAGGGGCTGTGGAAAGGAAGGGGTGATCGACATCAACCCCTGCTCCCTCGTAGCCTGAGTCTTTGTACTTAGATGTGAAAATTCCAAGTCTCCTGGCTGCCTCTGTCTCCTGCCCTTCTCAGGGCTAAGCAAATAGCCAAAGGGACAGCTCAGACTGGAGACGGTGGACTCCCAGAGTAATCAGGCCTGGGACATAGAATATGCAAAGATTCTGTGAGATCTGTTTGCTGGAGGATGTTATTAACTTAGAATTTGAAAGCACAGACAGGAAACCTTTGGAACCTGTAGTTCTTTCATATGATAAAACTCCAATCTCTGCCTAGAATCATAACAGGGACTCTATTACTATCTTTGTAAGTTACCTGTTCCCTTTGATCCCTTCTGCCAGACTGTGAATCCACAAACTGTCTACTCTCTCAATAAAAACGCACTGGAGTAAAGGAACAGGGTGTTCCCCGACATGGAGAGTGGCCACTACGTTCTTTACTTCCCCACAGAAAACTGTTTCTGTGCATGATTATTTCTCATGTTTCTACAAGCCATCTGCAGTGTTTCGCATGCACACTGCTGGCTGGGAGAGCCCACTTCAGCACCCCATGATTCAGATGTTGGAACATTGAAAGTTGTCCTGGAGGCTCTTAAGCCTCTCCTCATTTTTTTGAACTCTTGTTTCTTCATTCTCTTCTGGTTGAATGTTTATTTTTTTCTTTTTGCTCCAAATTGTTGATCTGAGTCTCAGTTTCCTTTCCTTAACTGTTGGTTTCCTGCATATTTTGCTTTATTTCACTTTGCATAGCCTTCACTTTTTCCTCTATTTTGTGACTGTGCTCAATCATTTCTGTGAGCATCCTCATTACCAGTGTTCTGAACTGTGCATCTGATAGGTTGGCTGTCTCCTTGTCTCTTAGTTCTTTTTCTAGAGTTTTGATCTGTTCTTTCACTTGGGCCATACTTCTTTGTCATGGCACACCTGTTACATTATAAGGGGAATAACTGTAGGTATTTGCCAGGGAAAGGCCACCAATTTTGCTGTACTGTACAGTACAAAAGGGCACTGTCTGTTGGGGAGGGGTCAGAGAGGGAACAATGCTTCTTGCTCAGCTCTTAGCTGGTTTTCAGTCACTTTCCCCACTACTCACAAACAAACTGGCCCCTTTTGGTGCTCACTCCTGTGTGGGTTTGTGTACATTATATGACCCTGTGGGTCTCTCCAATGAACTCTCCTGCGAGGCTGGGAGTTTTCCAGCCAGAGGTTTTGAGGCTTTAGTTTCCTGTGCTAGAACCCTGGGTTGTAGGATATGTCTCTCTCCCCAGCTGTTACTCCTGGTTTATCCACATGTAAATGTGGGACACGTTGGGTCTTCCAGTTGCTACCTTATCCGCACCCCCTGTCCTCCACCAACTGTTACAGAACAGACCAAGAAGGGGTGTGAACAGTATACTATTACTGAAAGGACACCCCTTCTTCTCTGGGGATCCCCCCATTAAGTTTGCCTTGCCCGCCACTAGGGGAAAGACATCTCTCAATGCCAGAGATTGGTAAAAATGAAAGAAATTACTTATTTAAAAGTTATACAGACTTAAGAGTAATGACTTAATGTCTTCATTAAAATACTAAAGTCTTCTAGAATATCCACAGACACACACAGTCCTTCCTTCTTCCTCTGCCTTGTCTGGGGTACTGTATCTCAGGAAAAGAAGTAGAAGTTCATGGCTTAGGTATCCCCTCAGTTCTGGCACCATCTGCTATGTCACTGCCATGATCTCCAGTTAATCTAAGACCATGTGGCACCTTCTCATGGCCCACCAGCAAGATTCCTTCTTCTCATTTTCTTTCAGATGAAGTCTCTTCTGCTTCCTAAGCCATGTAGCAAAAGGGAGCACCCCAAAGACAAAGGGTCCCCCCTTAGCATGGCTGCCATGCCTGAGTTTAAATCCCATCACCAATCTTCCCTGTACCCCCATTTCCAAGTCCTCCTGCAACCAGTTACTCCTGCCAGCATTCCTGTATCCTTCCAGCTTTACTGGGCTGCCATAGTGAGTCTGGGTAGGTGTAGCACCATGGAATGGAGCCAGTCATCTCCAAAGCTCTCACACAGGCACTGTAACCACAGGAAGTTGCTTCTTAGTTACTTCCTGGGTGGAAGTCACTCCCATCTGCCTGGCTCAAAGCATGGCCACAGCTATTTAATATATCCATGAAACCAGTTAAAGGCTATAGACATGTGAAAGGACCATGCCAGAGATTAGCTACAAAGCTGTTGCTAAGCAAAACAACTCAACAGCCCTGCTCCATGTGTCCCATCCCCCAGCTCAGACTTGTGGGGGTTGGGACATCCTATATATATTTTTCTCTAATATTTCCTGGACACACTGAGGTCTGGACCTGATTTCAAATCCCTATTTGGAGACCCCCTTGGCTGTACCCTGTTACACCACCACCTTGCTGTGTGTCTTCTCTGTCCCAGTTGCCCATGTCCTCCCCTCCTATCAGTCTGAATGAATGTTTCCTCTTTAATTCCTTGGTTGTCAGACTTCCACACAATTTGATTTTATGACAGTTCTGGTTATTTTTTGTTGTTGTTTTCAAATTTGTTGTTGTCCCTGTTTTCATTGTGTGAGGAAGCAAAGGTATCTACTGATGCCTCCATCTTGGCAGGAAGTTGCCTAAAATATTCTTCTTAAGTGCAATGTCTTTTACCTCTATTCTTATAAACCATACTAATTTTAGTAAGTACTTAAGGTGAAAACCTTCTTCCTTTTATCCCTTCCATTGATTTTTTTCATACACTTTTAAAATAGATTCTTTTTATGATAGTATTTTGAATTCCATCTTGGGATTCTCTTATTATTAAAAGATTTCTTTATACATGTTTCATCATTATGCTGTAAAATTATATGGGTTAATGTCATGCAAAGTGTTACATATCTACCATTACAATATCATATACTAAAAAGCAAACAAATGAACAAACAAACAAATCTATGCTCCCTAGCTCTAAAAACTATAAACTGGTGAACTTTTTATTGTGCCTATGGTTTTATGTTTTTCAGAATGTTGTATGACGAGACATGTATTATAAAACCTTTTAAGAATGGCTTTGCATGGCTTGACAGCTCATTTCTTTTTATTATTGAATAGTATTCCTTTGGCAGCATTGCCAACCTTTAAAATAAAAACATAAGGAGTTTAGCCAGGAAAATCAAGTGTATTGGTAATAATAGAGGAATTGCAATATGCAACATGCAAATTATGGTGAACCATAGGCAAGTTTAGAGAATGAAACTGGGTAGCATTCTTTTATACAGGATGGGAGAAAGTTGGGGGAGACAGTTCTGAACAAACATTTATTCAGACTGAGAGTTTGGGGTTGTGGTGGCTTCTCATTGGCTGAGTTGTTTCTGGGCAAGAATAAAATGTTCTCTTCCTGTTGAGGTATGCAAAGTAAACTTCCTCCTGCTGGGTATGTAAAGTAAGCTGCAATGAGTGGCATATACATGAGAGTGGGGGACAGTGAAGGTTGGCATCATAGCCAAAGCTGAGTGGTTAACAAAGCTGCACTTGACTGCTTGCATCTGCTAGGTGGATCAAGCCAGGAGCTGACAAGAGCCAGAACCCGAGGGGGTTGAACAGGAGATAGATAATCGCAAGCTTCAGCTGAATGTGACTGTAACTTTTGCAGAAGACATATGTATCAGTTAGCCTGGGAACTGAACAATCTGTGCCTGCAGCATCTCCCTAAGTTTGCAAAATGTCCTTGAGCTGTATCTAAGTAACCTCTATAAAATAAACATGGAGAGAGAAAGATGGCATTGGGGTACGAGGGAGCAGATCCCACTTCTCCCTACACATGGGAGAAAATCCTAGCTGATCTACAGAGGAAAAGAGCAAAAAACAACACTACCTCAGCATATGTGAAAATAAGAGAGCAAAAATTGTAGTGGAACTGAAAAAACAGATGGAAAGGAGAGTGCTTCAGGACAGTAAAGTCCCAGAGACCACCACAGGGCCCAGAGGGGCTACAGCCCCAGGCCTGGCACCCCCTATTGGGTTTGCCATAGAGTCCTTGGGAAAGAGCTGGGGCAACTGCTCCCTCCCCAGCCAAACAAGGTCTGAGCAGCACCAGGAGAAACCTGGTTTCTTGAAGTCCAAGAGAGGGGAATAAGGACTAAGTAGCAAACACACAGAGACTATGAGCACCCACGGAGTCTGTGGATCCTGGTTGGGGAGAGTTGAGAGTCACACAGTGATGGGCCATGACCCACATAGTCATCCAGTCTGGCTAGAGAATTGGGCTGTGGGAGAGGCCAGGCAATTGTATATAGTGGCAGGCTTGAGTAGGAGGAATTTCTCAAAAAGAAAAAGTGAAAAGGAGAATTGGGAAATTCTCCTGCAACAATCACTCCAGCCTCCCTGCTACCCTGCCAGGCAGTGATTCCAAGATTGTGCTGAAGGTTGTGCAAAAGACCCTGTGTACCCCCATAGCAAGGGGAAGAATGAGGCAGCCTGGCCAAGCATGTGTGGGTGCCTGCACCCCAGCCCACAGTGGTAACCCTGAGGAAAGGCCTGGATCCCACACCCAAGGCGCAGGGGAAAGGCACCAGGATACCTCCCAGGAGAGTGTGCATGGCTGACTGAGTGCACACTGGGAAGGAGGAAAAGCATACCAATGTCCCACAGCCTGCTGCAGCCAGGAAAACCAGGAAACAAACAAACAAACAAACAAAACAAACAAACAAAACAGTTTAGCCACTTGGAAACCAAGAGGCTTTTTAATTTTATTCTATTTTATTTTTTAATATATTTTTAAATTTTTTTCTCATTCAATTCCTTTTTGCTCTCTTTCCTTCTTTCTTATTTTATTCCTTCTTCCTTTCTTTCCAATTTTATCTCTTCTTCCTTCCTTCATCTACTGTCTTATTTTTTTTAAATACCTACAAGTGAGACAAAAACAAAACATAATAAAACCATGGAACTGTGAAAAGACAAGAGTTGGACCCAAAAAAGTAGCATCACAAAAGTTGCAATAGTGAGACAAATTTCAATTTGCTATTACAGAGAACCTGCAAGTTATTGCATATTTGTATTATTATTTTTTCCATTATTCTTATATCTTCTATTTTAATAGTATTTTTGTATACCTCTTCTTTCTGTATAGTCTGCTTTGGTAGACTAGTTATATTGTATTATTCAACAGGTTTCCCCTGATACCTCTTTCATAATGTATTGCTAATTTATTGTCTTTCACTTCACTTGTATCCCATTAGCACACCACTCAAGGTCCTATATTACCTATTTTTGCTATCCATATCACATAGGTGCTGTCATATGATTGCTTCTCTAATATTATTGTAAATAATAATAGCTGTTCCATACAATTGTAAATACTTCACAACACCCATCCCAGATGTTAGCCCACTTCACGGTTTCCTGAATTCTATTACTGTAGTGGTTAACTCTATTCTCTCACAAACTACACCTATTTACCATCCTTTACTCTCACCTTACCTCAGAATTTGACATCCCACAACCTCGCTGCTTTCTAGGTCCAACTCACAACCCTACCCTCCCTGACAAGAGTCTTATGTTCTTTCCATCCTTTCTAAAATTGGCTAGTAGGGTGAAAGATCATACTTAACACTATACATAGCCAAAGGATTGCTGATCTCTTCCCTATCAGTTGCTACTGTAAATATAATAGAATACTCTCTTGCTGTCTTAAACCATTTTGCCTCCCCCCTCCAACAGATCACAAAGAAAGAATAGGTGGAAGCAGTGAACACCAGGATACCCACTGGAAGAGGAAACCCAACAACGAAGGAACCACCAACAGATAACAACAAAAGAAGGTGAAGGAGGGAGTGGAAATCACACAAACCTCAATCCAAGACCTATCTAAAAATACAACTAAATAGTGGGCACACTACCCAGTACAAACAACTGAACAAGAACAAGAGAGAATCCTCAAAACCTTGTACACATGGAAGAACCAACTTCAACACAACCTGCCCTCACAAGAACAACAAAATACAGGGGGTGATGGACAGAGTAACCTTTAGTTAACCAGCTGGTGGGAAGGACCCACCAAAGAAAGACCCAACAACAATCAAAACCCTCATATAAACACAGAGCAAACTTAAATGACAGCCCAAGACCAGTGAGCTTGGGAGATCAAGGAGATTACACCAATGAATCCCACAGGTTTCCACCACAAAAGTTCACACCATAAACCCAGGGAGACAGAACAGAACAATTTAAGAAGCTGAGGCTAAAAGAAGAGTTTCACAAACAATGGGAAGACATAGAAACAATACCCAAATGAAGGAAAAAGGAGAAAGCCTCAGAAAGAATGCTAAATGAAATAGAGACAACGAAACTATCAGATATTGAATACAAAGCGATGGTTATCAGGAAGCTCAATGAGCTCACAATGAATTACCAGAAACTACAGGGAAGCTACAATGAACTCACTACAAACTATATCAACATGAAAAAGAAAATAGAAACTATCAACAGGGTCCAAGAGGAAATGAAGAATGCAATTCCTGAAATGAAGAACACAGTAGAAGGAATCAAAAGCAGGGTTCATGAAGGAGAAGATCAGATCATCGAGCTAAAGGACAAAGTAGATAATAGTACCCAGAAAGATCAAGAAAAGAAAAAAAAGACAGAAAAAATGAAGAGGGATTAAGACAAATGCAGGACAATATGAAACATAATAATATCCGCATAACATAATAGGGATACCAGAAAGAGAAGAAGAAGAGCAAGGGATAGAAAACCTATTTGAAAAAGTAATGATGGAAAACTTCCCTAATTTGATGAGAGAAAAAGTCATACAAATCCAGGAAACACAGAGTCCCAATCAAGTGGAACCCAATTAGGCCCACTTCACAACATATCACAATTAAAATGGCAAAATTTCAAGACAAACAGAGAATCTTAAAGTTAACGAGGGAGAAAAAGGAAGTAACATGCAAAGGAGCCTCAATAAGGTTAGCAGCTGAGTTCTCAATGGAAACACTTCAAGCCGGAAGAGAATGGCAAGAAATATTTCAAGTAATGACAACCAGAGGACGGCAATGAAGGCTACTTTCCCCAGCAAGTCTCTCAATCAAGATAGAAGGCCAAATAAGGAGCTTCCCAAACAAAGGAAGTCTAAAAGAATACATCTCCACCAAACCAGCTCTGCAAGAGATGCTAAAGAGACTAGTTAAGGAAAGAAAGGAAAAGAGAGAGAGAGGGGAACACAGGTATAAAAATAGAAATCAATGAGAACCAATCAATAATAACCTTAAACATAAATGGATTAAGTGCTCCAATGAAAAGACATAGAATAGCTGAATGGATAAGAAAGCATGACCCACACATATGCTGCCTACAAGACACCTACCCCAGAACAAAAGACCTACACAAAATGAAATTGAAGGGCTGGAAACTAATATTCCAAGCAAATGGTCAGGAAAAAAAAAAGCCAGGGGAGCAATGTTGATATCAAACAAAATAGACTTAAAAAAAGGGTCATAAAAAGAGACCCAGAATGTCACTTCATAATACTTGAGAAGAATCCACCAAGAAGACATAAACATTGTAAATAAATATGCACCCAATATCAGAACACCCAAATGCATAAAGAAAATCTTAGAGGACTTCTAGAAAGATATTGACAGCAACACACTTATAGTGTTGGATTTTAACACCCCACTACCAAAAATGGACAGATCTTCCAAACAAAATATCAACAAAGATATTGTGACATTGAACAATGCCCTAGATGAAGTGGACTTAACTGATATATATAGAATCCTTCATCCCAAGGTGGCTAAATACACATTGTTTTCAAATGCACATGGAACATTTTCAAAGATAGACCACATGATTGGACACAAAATAAGCCTCAACAAATTCAAGAAAATCAAAATCATACCAAGAATTTTCTTGAATCACAAGGGACTGAAACCAGAAACGAAACCCAAGGAAAAAAACCCAAAACACTCAAAATCATGGAGATTGAATAGCTTGCTATTAAACAGTGAATGGGTCAAGAATAAAATTAGGCATGAAATAAAAAAGTTTCTGGAAACAAATGAAAGTGAACTCACAATAACCCAAAACTTATGGGGCACAACAAAGGCAGTCCTGAGAGGGAAGTTCATAGCAAGACAAGCCTACCTAAAAAAGATAGAAACATTTCAAACAAACAATTTATAACTACATTTACAAGAACTGGAAGAACAACAACAGAGACAGCCCAGAGAAAGTAGAAGGAGGAAAGTAACCAAGATCAGAGCAGAATTAAAAAGCACAATTTTAAGGATCAATGAATCTAGGAGCTGGATCTTTGAAAAGATAAACAAAATTGAAAAGCCTTTAAGCAGACTCATCAAGAAAAAAAGAGAGAGGACCCAAATAAACACCATCAGAAATGAAAGAGGAGAGATGACAATTGACAAGACAGAAATACAAAGGATTGTAAATGATTACTATGAAGAACTGATGCCAACAAATTTGAAAACCAAGGTTAAATGGATAAATTTCTAGAAAAATATAATCTTCCAAAGCTCAATAAAAAAGAAGCAGAAAACCTAACTAGAGTAATAAGAAGAGATGAAGTTGAAGTGGTAATAAAAAAAACTCCTGACACACAAAAGTCCAGGGCCAGAGAGTTTCACAATAGAATTCTACAAAGCATTTAAGGAAGAGCTAACCCCTATCCTTCACAGACTATTCCCAAAATTTCAGAATGATGGAAGACTCCCAGAATATTTTTATGAAGCCAGCATCATCCTAATCCCAAAACCAGATGAAGACACAACAAAGAAAGAAAACTCTAGGCCAATATTGCTGATGAACATAGACACTAATATCCTCAACAAAATATTGGCAAACTGCATCCAACAATACATTAAAAAGATCATACACCATGACCAAGTGAGATTCTTCCCAGGGATGCAAGGATGGTTCAATATTCACAAATCAGTAAATGCAATATATCATGTAAACAAAAGCAAAGACAGAAATCACATGATCATATCAATAGATGTGGAAAAGCATTTGATAAGGTACAGCAGCCATTTATGATAAAATCACTCAGCAAAGTGGGAATAGAGGGAGCATTCCTCAACAAAATGAAGTCCATATATGAGAGACCTAAAGCCAACATCATAGTCAATGGGCAAAACTAAAATATTTCCCACTAAGATAAGTAACAAGACAAGGTTGTCCACTTTCACCTCTTCTATTCAATATAGTATTGGAAGTTTTACCCACAGTGATCAGACAAGAAGAGGAAATAAAAGGTATCCAAGTTGGAAAGGAGGAAACAAAACTGCCATTTTTTTGCAGATGACATGATAGTGTACATAGAAAATCCTATGGACTCGACCAAGAAGCTGCTTGACCTAATAAATGAATTTAGAGAAACATTAGGATAAAAAGTTAATATCCAGGAATTAAACACATTTTTGCATACCAACAATGAAACAGCAAAAACAGAAATCAAGAAAAGAATCCCATTTGATATAGCAAAAAGAAAAATAAAATACCTAGGAAGAAATCTAACCAAGGATGTAAAAGACTTATACTCAGAAATCTACACGACACTGATAAAAGAAATCAAGGAAGACACAAACAAATGGAAAAATATACCGTGTTCATGGGTCAGAAGAACTGACATCATCAAAATGTCCATACTACCCAGAGCAATGTACAAATTCAATGCAATACCTATTAAAGTACCAATGGCATATTTCACAGACATAGAACAACACTTCAAAAATTTATATGGAACCATACATGACACCAAATAGCTGCTGCAATTTTGAGAAAGAAGAGCAAAGTAGGAGGGATCATAATACTTTATACCACACTGTATTACAAGGCCACTGTAATCAAAACAGCCTGATACTGGCATAAAAACAGGCACATAGACCAATGGAACAGAACAGAGGGCCCAAAAATAAACCCAAGTCTCTACGGTCAGTTAACATTTGAAAAGGGAGCAGCAACATAAAATGGAGTAACAATGGCCTCTTCAACAAATGGTGTTGGGAGAACTGGATAGCTACAAGCAAAAAAGTGAAACTCAAGCACCAACTTACACCATACACAAAAACAAATTCAAGGTGGATAAAAGATTTAAATATAAGCCATGACACTATTCATGTCCTAGAGGAGAACAAAGGAAGAAAAATCTCAGATATTTCACCCAGCAACATTTTTACTGATATGTCCCCCAGAGCAAGGGACATAAAGGAAAGAATAAACAAATGGGATTGCATTAAAAAAAAAAAAAAAAGGTTGTGCACAGCTAAAGGAAACAGTATTAAAATAACAAGAAAACCAACTGTATGGGAAAATATATTTGCCAATTATACCTCAGACAACAGTTTGATCTCCAAAATATATAAAGAACTTACACAACTCCACTCTAAGAAGACAAGCAGCCCAATTAAAAAACTGGCAAAGGACTTGAACAGACACTTCTCCAAGGAGGACATACAGAGGATACAGAGACACATGAAAGGATGCTCAATATCGCTTGCTATCAGAGAGATACAAATTAAAACCACAATGAGATACCACTTTATACCAGTAGAATGGCCATCATAAACAAAGCAACAAACAAGTGCTGGATAGATTGTGGAGAAAGGGACCATAGGGCACTGTTGGTGGGATTGCAGACTGGTACAACCACTAT
>PVIA01008872.1:0-66967 GCA_004024845.1 Tonatia bakeri | reverse complement strand
CGGCCAAACTAAACAAGTATTTACTTCATAAAGCAACAATAATAACATCTAATTTGGGGAAGAATCATTAAACTATGTTTTGAAAACAGCAGTGAGGAGGGGTGGGTGTGCTTTAAAGAAGCCTATGACTGTACTGTCTGAGGGGATAAAAATTTAATTTTAAACTTTTTAAGTATAAAATGTTTGTAAAAGTTTCTGGGGTAACAAGTAAAAGAAGGAAGTATTTGTTGAAGAAAATATTTATCATTCCAAATAAGCAAGAAAGAAGAAGGAAAAAAGCAGAGCAAACAAAAATCCTAAGATTTCTCCCCATTATTTGACATTATATAATGACAAAAAAAGTTAGTTTAAAGGAACACATAACAATTCTAGACTTGTAAGCATCCAATGGCATAGCTTTGAAATATGTAAAACAAAAGTAAGAGAATATTAATAAAAGTGAACAAATCTATTACATGTCAGTATGGACTTTAAACTAATTCTTCTGTAACTAACAAAGCAAAGATCAGTAAGGCTGCTGATGATTTGACAATAACTAACTTGAGCCAATAGATATATATAGAGAAACTATCCTTTAAACATATACATGGAGGACCACTGGTAAAGATGGAGGCATAGGTAGATATACTGTGCCTCCTCACACAACCAAAAGAAGGACAACAACAAATTAAAGAAAAAAAAGAACTGACAAAAAAAATCAAACTGTATGGAAGTCTGATGACCAAGGAGTTAAAAAAGAAATATTCACTCAGACCAGTAGGAGAGGCAGAGAAGGGCAACTGGGTAAAGCAGACTTGTGGCAAGGCTGCAGTTGGGGGAGCAGGTAGTCCCACATTAATTGTAGATAAACTGGGAGAAACAACTGCGGAGCGAGACACACTGGACCCAGGGTTCCAGTGAGAGAAATTAAAGCCTCAAAACCTCTGACTGAAAAAATCTTTTGGGTTTGAAGCAGCAGGAGAAACTCCCAGCCTCACAGGAGAGTTCACTGGAGAGGCCCACAGGGTCTTTGAATGTACACAAAACCACTCACTCAGAAATCAGCGCCAGAAGGGCCCAATTTGATTGTGGGTAGCAGTGGAAGTGACAGAAGCCAGCAGAGAGCTGATAATCAGCATTGTTTCTCCTCAACCCCTCCTCCACATACAGCACCACAACACAGCAATGTGGGTTGCCCTGTCCTGGAGAATACCTAAGGCTCTGCCCCTTACTACATAGCAGGTGAACCAAGACCAAAAAAAAATGCCCAAAAGAACACATCAGGGATTTGGGAAGATGGTGGCCTTGTTGGAGGAATCATGATCCCCTTCCGCAGTGTACGGGGGAGAATTTGGCCGATCTGAGAAGGAACAGAGAAGGAGACCACCGATATCGCAACATTTATGAAAATAGGACATCAAAAGTTATCCAGACATTGAATAAACGGACGGTAAGAGGACTGCTTTGGGATAATAAGAGCCCTAGGAAAGGCACAGAGAGCAGGCCCGGGGCTCCTGGGTCTGTCTCCGGGTACCGGCGAGAGTGGAGTCGCTGCTCCCTCCCCAGACAACAATGGTTGAGAAGCAGAAGCACAGGGGTTGTGGGCACCCACAAACTTCCCAGGGAAGAGTGTGTACCCCAGTCTGCTGGACCAAGGGAGGCCTTGCTGTGCGCCCGCGCTCCCAACCCGGTGAGTGTGTGGTTTGGGGGAAAACTGAGACCCCATGGCCGTGAACAAGGGAAGGGCTTCTGGAGCTGGGGTGATTTCGGGCAGGCGCGCGCTCTGCCGGGACCCTGACTCTCAAACGGGGAACCCAGAAAGGAAGCAGCGCTTTTCGGGTTACTGAGGCCCACAGCGGTGGCAAAGGAAAGTGCATGTCCCCTCCCAAACCCCGGAGAGTGCCCCGTGAACCCCAAGGAGAGGTGGAGGAGAGGTGGGTGCTTCCCACAAGCATAGAGCCCACCAGTGGCGGGGAAGCACTCCACTCCTCACAGCCCCCAGAGAGTGCACCGTGGACTCGGAGGAGAGGCAGGTGCTTCGCTGAACGTAGAGCCTGTGGTGGCGAAGTTGGGGGAGGGGCGCCACCCCTTGCCATCTCCTGAGCTTGCGCCCTGAGCCCAGACAGCGATCCTTTCTGGGGAAAGCTGAGTTCTGACTTAGAAGGGTGAAAAGCATTCTAACCACTCCTCAGCCTGCATGAGCTGGCAAAAGCAGAAAAACTGGTTTGGCCAGTTAGAAACCAACAAGAGGTTTTTTTTTTTTCTTTTCTTTTCTTTCCCTCTGTGTGTGCATGCGCATGTGCATGTTTTTTCATTTTTCTTCTTTTTTTCTCTTTCTTTCTTTTTTTTCTTTCTATTCCCCTTATCCCACTGTTGTTGTTTGTTTGATTTTATGTTGTTTTTGTTTATTAAGGACCTTTTTATTTTTTAACTCTTATTATTTTTATATCTCTCAGTTCCTTGTTTCTCTTCCATCCATTCTAGTGCTATTACTTCCACTCCAAATCTATCTCTCCTGCAATCCATCTTCTGTTTTTTGTTTGTTTGTTTGTTTGTTTATGGGGTTTTTGCCTGAAAATTACTGCAAATTTATAGTCTCTTTTCTGACATTTTTTATTTTAATAGTATTTTGTTGTTTTTTTTTCTTTCTGTATAATCTTCTTTGCTTGGCTAGTTATACTGTCGTTTCATAGGTTCCCCCTGTTATCTCATTCACAGTGTGTTGATAATTCACTGTCCCTCACTTGGCTTCCATTAGTACCCCACTCATGGTTCCATACTCCTTATTCTTGTTATCTAGATCTCATAGAATCTGTCACAAGATTCTTGCTTCAATAGTACTGTAAGTAAGACTTATTGCATACACTTGTAAAAACAACTTAACACCCCTCCCAGATCGCAGCTCACTTCGCAACTCCATAAACTCTATTAATGTAGTGGTTATCTCTATATTTTTACATACTACTCCTATTTACTATTCTTTATTCCCACCATATCTCAGAATCTGACCTCCCGCAGCATCACAGCTTTCTACATCCAACTAACAACCCTTTCCTCCCCATTAAGAGTCTTATCTTCTTTCCACACTTTCTAAAATGTGGATAGTGGGATGGAAGATCATGGTTAACACTATACATAGCCAAAGGATCTCCCATCTCTTCTCTACTGGCTGCTACTGTAAATATCATAGAATACTGGTTCGCTGTCTTAACCCATTTTGCCTTACTCCTCCAACTGATCACAAAAAAGAGTAGGGGGAAACTGTGAACACCAGGATACCCAAAAGGGACTACACCACTGAATCTCACAGGTATTCTACCACAGAAGTTCACACCATAAACACAAGGAACCAGAACAGATCAAGTTAAGAAAGAGAGGTTAACAAGAAGAGTCTCAGGAACAATGAGAAGACAAAGAAACAATCCGCAAATGAAGGGAAAGGAGGAAGCCTCAGAAGGAATGCTAAATGAAATAGAGGCAACTCAACTATCAGATATTGAGTTCAAAACAATGATTATAAGGAATTTCGATGAGCTCACAATGAGCTTCCAGAAACTACAGAGAAGCTACAACAATCTCACTGCAAATTATATCAATATGAAAAAGGAAATAGAAACTATCAACAAAGGCCAAGAGGAAATGAAGAATACAATTTCTGAACTGAAGAACACAGTAGAAGGAATGAAAAGCAGGATCGATGAAGCAGAAGATCGGATCAGCGAATTGGAGGACAAAGTAGAAAAAAACACCCAGAAAGAGCAAGAAAAGAAAAAGAGGCTCAGAAAAAATGAAGAGGGATTAAGAGAAATGCAAGACAATATAAAATGTAATAATATCCGCATAATAGGGATACCAGAAGGAGAAGAAGATGAGCAAGGGATAAAAAATTTACTTAAAAAAGTAATAATGGAAAACTTCCCTAACTTGATGAGAGAAAAAGTCACACAAATCCAGGAAACAAAGAGTTCCAATCAAGAGGAACCCAAAGAGGCCCACCTCAAGACATATCATAATTAAAATGGCAAAATTTCAAGACAAAGAGAGAATATTAAAGGCAGCAAGGGAGAAAAAGGAAGTAACATACAAGGGAGCCCCAATAAGGCTAACAGCTGATTTCTCAATGGAAACACTTCAAGCCAGAAGAGAATGGCAAGAAATATCCCAAGTGATGAAAACCAGAGGCCTGCAACCAAGGCTACTTTACCCAGCAAGGCTCTCAATCAAGATAGAAGGCCAAATAAGAAGCTTCCCAGACAAAAGAAGTCTAAAAGAATATACCTCCACTAAACCAGCACTGCAGGAGATACTAAAGGGTCTGATTTAAAGAAAGGAAGGAAAATAGAAAGGGACAGAGGAACACACGTACATAAATGGCAATGAATAAGTACCTATCAATAATAACCTTAAATGTAAATGAATTAAATGCTCCAATCAAAAGACATAGAATAGCTGAATGGATAAGGAAACATGACCCACACATATGCTGCCTACAAGACACCCACCTCAGGATAAAAGACCTGCACAGGCTGAAAGTGAAGGGCTAGAAACAAATTTTACAAGCAAATGGACAGGGAAAAAAAGCTGGGGTAGCAATACTCATTTCAGACAAAATAGACTTCCAAAAAAGGGCCATAAAGAGAGACCCAGAAGGTCACTTCATAATACTCAAGGGAAGAATCCATCAAGAAGACATAAATATTGTAAATATATATGCACACAACATAGGTGTACTCAAATACATAAAGAAAATCCTAGAGGACTTCAAGAAAGATATTGACAGCAACACAATTATAGTGGGGGATTTCAACACCCCACTGTCAAAAATGGACAGATCTTCCAAACAAAATATCAACAAAGATATCGTGGCGTTGAACAATACCCTAGATGAAATGGACTTGACTTATACATGTAGAGCCTTTTATCTCAAAGAAGTAAAATACACATTCTTTTCAAATGCACATGGAACATTTTCAAAGATAGACCACATGATATGACACAAAACAAGTCTCAACAAATTCAAGAAAATTGAAATCATATCAAGCATTTTCTCTGACCACAAGGGAATGAACTAGAAACCAACCTCAAAGGAAAAAACCCAAAAGACTCAAACTCATAGAGATTGAATAGCATTCTATTAAACAATGAATGGGTCAAGAATGACATCAAGGAAAAAATCAAAAACTTTCTAGAAACTAATGAAAATTAACTCACAACAGTCCAAAACTTATGGGACACAGCAAAGGCAGTATTGAGAGGGAAGTTGATAGGCCTAAAAAAAAAAAAAAAAACAGAAACACTTTAAATAAACAACCTAACCCTATACCTACAACAACTCAAAGAACAACAAAGACAGCTCAGAGCAATTAGAAGGAAGAAAATAACCAAGATCAGAGCAGAATTAAATGACATAGAGACTAAAAGCATAATTCTAAGAATCAATAAATCCAGGAGCTGGTTCTTTGAAAAGATAAACAAAATTGACAAGCCTTTAAGTAGGCTCATCAAGAAAAAAAGAGGGGACCCAAATAAACATAATCAGAAATGAAAGAGAAGAGATTACAACTGATACCACAAAAATACAAAGGATTATAAGAAATTACTACAAAGAACTATACACCAAGAAATTTGAAAACCTAAGTTAAATGGACAAATTTCTATAAAAACATAATCTTCCAAAACTTAATAAAGAAGAAGCAGAAAGCCTGAACAGACCAATAATAGCAGACAAAATTGAAGCAGTAATCAAAAAACTCCCAACACAAAAGCCTGGACCAGACAATTTCACAGGAAAATTCTACCAAGCATCGAAGGAAGAGCTAACCCCTATCCTTCACAGATTATTCCCAAAATTCCAAGAAGATGGAAGACTCCCAAACTCCTTTTATGAAGCCAGCATCATTCTAATCCCCAAACTAGATAAAGACACAACAAAGAAAGAAAACTACAGGCCAATAGCTCTGATGAACATAGATGCTAAAATCCTCAACAAAATATTGGCAAACCACATCCAGCAATACATTAAAAACATCATACACCATGACTAAGTGGGATTCATCCCAGGGATGCAAGGATGATTCAATATTCACAAATCAATAAGTGTAATAAATCATGTAAACAAAAGCAAAAAAAATCACATGATCATATCAATAGATGTGGGATAGGCATTTCACAAGGTACAGCACCCATTTATGATAAAAACACTCAGCAAAGTGGGAATAGAGGGAGCATTCCTCAACATAATAAAGGTCATATATAAGAGACCTACAGCCAAAAAAATACTCAATGGGAAAAAACTAAAATCTTTCCCAGTAAGATCAGGAACAAGACAAGGTTGTCCACTTTCACCACTTCTATTCAACATAGTATTAGAAGTCAAAGCCACAGCAATCAGACAAGAAAAGGAAATAAAAGGCATCTATATTGGAAAAGAGGAAACAAAACTGTCATTGTTTGCAGATGACATGATAGGGTACATAAAAAATCCTATATACTCCACCAAAAAACTGCTCAACCTAATAAATGAATTTGGCAAAACAGTGGGATACAGTCAATATTCAGAAATCAAAGGTATTTTTGTATACCAACAATGAAACAGCAGAAGCAGAAATCAGGAAAAAAATCCCCTTTGAAATAGCAACAAGAAAAATAAAATACCTAGGAATAAACCTAACCAAGGAGGTAAAGGACCTGTACTCAGAAAACTACACAACACTGAAGAAAGAAATTAAGGAAGACACAAACAAATGGAAACATGTACTGTGTTCATGGATTGGAAGAGTTAACATCATCAAAATGTCCATACTACCCAAAGCAATTTATAGATTCAATGTAATACCTATTAAAGTACCAATGGCATATTTCACAGATATAGAACAAACACTTCAAAAATTTATATGGAACCATAAATGACCCCAAACAACTGCAGCAATTTTGAGAAAGAAGAGCAAAATAGGAGGGATCACAATACCTGATATCAAACTGTATTACAAGGCCACTGTAATCAAAACAGCCTGATACTGGCATAAGAACAGATACATAGACCAATGGAACAGAAGAGAGAGCCCAGAATTAAACCCATGTCTCTATGGTCAAATAATATTCAACAAGGGGATGGCAGCATAAAATGGAGTAAAAATAGCCTCTTCAACAAATGGTGTTGGGAAACTGGACAGCTGCATGCAAAACAATGAAAGTCAAGCACCAACTTACACCATACACAAAAATAAATTCAAGATGGATAAAAGATTTAAATATAAGTCGTGACACCATTAAATTCCCAGAGGAGAACATAGGCAGGAAAATCTCAGATACTCCACGCAGCAATATTTCCACTGATATGTGCCCAAGATCAGGGGCCTTAAAGGAAAGAATAAATAAATGGGATCTCATCAAAATAAAAAGCTTCTGCACAGCTAAAGAAAGCAGCACAAAAAAAAAAAAAAGAAAAGAAAAGAGAACCAACTGCATGGGAAAACATATTTGCCAACAATTCCTCAGACAAGGATTTGATCTCCAAATTATATAAAGAACTCCCACAACTCCACTCTAAGAAGACAAGCACCAAATTAAAAAATGGGCAAAGGACTTGAACAGACATTTCTCCAAGGAGGACATACAGAGGGTCCAGAGACATATAAAAAGATGCTCAGTATCACTAGCTATCAGAGAGATGCAAATTAAAACCACAATGAGATACCACTTCACACCACTCAGAATGGCCATCATAAACAAAGCAACAAACAAGTGCTGGTGAGGTTGTGGAGAAAAGGGAACCCTAGTGCTCTGTTGGTGGGCATGCAGACTGGTGCAACCACTTTCAAAAAACTGAAAATGGAACTGTCTTTTAACCCAGCAACTCCACTGCTAGGATTATATCTAAAGAACCCTGAAATACCAGTCCAAAATAACCTATGCACCCCAACATTCATAGTAGCACAATTTACAATAGTCAAGTGCTGGAAGCAACCTAAATGCCCATCAGTAAATGAATGGATCAAAAAACTATGGTACACTTAAACAATGGAATTCTATGCAGCAGAAAGAAAGAAAGACCTCTAACCTTTTGTGACAGCATAGATGGAACTGGCGTTATGTTAAGTGAAATGAGTCAGGTGGTAAAAGACAAAGACCATATGATCTCACCTTTGACAGGAACCTAATCAACAAAATGAATGAGCAAGCAAAATATAACTAAAGACACTGAAATTGAGAACAGGCTGATAGTGACCAGAGGGAAGAAGGGAGAGGATTATAGGGGAAAAGGGTGAAGGGTTTGCTGGAACAATTATAATGCACACATGGATAATAACAAGGGGTGTTGGAAACAGGGGAGGGAGATGGAGAGGGCTGGGATGGTGCGGAGGGGTGGGGGAAAAGGCAAAAAACTGTACTTGAATAAGAATTTTTAAAAGTTAAAAAAAACAATTGAATCTAAAAGAAAACAAAACAAAAATTAACTAAGCAAACAACTAGAACAAGAACAGAGTCACAGAAATGGGGATAACATGGAGGGTTATCAGTGGGGCAGGGAAGGGGGAAATTGGGGAAAAAGTACAGGAAATACAGGGTATAAATGGTAGGTAGAAAATAGGGGAGGTTAAACATAGTATAGGAAATGTAGAAGCTAAAGAACTTATATGTATGACCCCTGGACATGAACTAAGGAGGTGGAATATAGGCAGGAGGGGGTGTGCAGGGCAGAGGGGAAAAAAGGGGGGGAAATGGAACAACTGTAATAACATTATCAATAAAATATATTTTAAAATAAAAAATATATAGAATATTATAATAATGACAGCATACTAGAAAATAAATTTTAAAGATTAATACAGAGATCATATTCTCTAAGTATAAGGTAATTAAGTTAATCGTCAGTAACAAAAGTCACTTAAATAAAAAACATATATTAGTAACTTGAAATTTAAAACACTTCTAAATAACTCACTGACCACATGGCAATTAGAAAACACAGAAAGATAAAAGTATAAGGTGTTAAAACCTTTAAGATATGGACAATGTTATCTATGTAAGCCTTAAAGATGTATGTATTTTATATGAAAAAGAAGAAAAATCTAAGAATCAATTAGCTAAACAGCCAGTTTAAGAAGTTTATTCTTAAAAAAGATTAATCAAGATCTTGACCAGTTAGCTCAGTTAGTTAGAGTATCATCCTGATATGCCAAGGTTGCAGGCTAAATCCCCAGTCAGGGCACATACAAGAAGCAACCAATGAATACATAACTAAGTGGAAAAACAAATCAATAAATCTCTCTCTCCCTCTCTCTCTCTCTCTCTCTCCCTTCCTCCCTCTATAAATTAATTGAAAAAGACTAATTGAAAAAGGAAAAACTCAGGTGAGGATGATCAAGGATTAATTGTAAATAAAAATATTAGAAATGAGAAAAAGGAAATACTTTTAGAAGTATTAGAAATGTAAATACTATGAATAATTTTATGCCAATATATTTAAAGGCAGGATAAACAAATTCATCCAAAAATATAAATGATTAGCCTGACTCAGGATTATCTAGATTTCTAATGGTCTCACAGCATTAGTTAAATTGAAATGACATGTAAAATTATCCCCTGAAAAACAGTTTCAGATGGTTTAACAAATAAATTTTACCAGAGTATTAACAAACAGATGATTACAATCATATGCACACTATGCATATGAAAATAGAAAAAGAGATACTCTTCAATCATTTTATAAGATTAAGTTGAATAATGATATTAAAACAAGGGAATGGGAAGATCCAAGATCACTGCAGAGTAGCTGGAAGCTCCGTGCACTTGTTCCCAGACCTGGACCAGTCTTGCAGCTAAACCACAGAGCAATCAACTCAAAAATCCAGCTGAGAGTGAGAGTCTGTGTGTACACAGATGAGTGTGTGTGTGTGTGTGTGTGTGTGTGTGTGTGTGTGTGAGAGAGAGAGAGAGAGAAAATGTGTGTGTGAGTGTATGAATGCCTGTCCACCTGCAGGGCACTCTGGAGCAGGCAGCTCAATTCCCCTGGTGGAGCAGCTGCCACTGCTGCCCAACCCGGCACTTCTGGCTGTACAGATTTGGGGCAGGAACCATTTCAAGGAATTTAAAATACCCTCCTCATGAAGAATCCTCTGGAGTTCCCACACCTCAGTGCCCAGATATGTGTCTGTGCCCTCTGCCCCAAGCAGGGACATGCACCCCACTGCTGCCAGGAGCCACGATTCTGGGATTCTGGGATACTTACTGTGGAAGGGGCTGTTGCCTCCCCAACCCCAGGAGCCACAGAAACCGCAATGGTTCAGAATCTGACAGAGGAGGCCATGGATCAGCTCTTGAGCTGTGAGCTCCGGGGAAGGGAGACAGCCAGAGCAGTGCAGAGACAGCATGGTGGGAGCAGGATCACTGGAGGCTTGAGATTCACTGCAGGGAGCAGAGCACCTCACCACCACCCCATGTTATGGTATCACTGCTTAACTCTTCCCATTGCCATCCGGGAGAGATCCAGAGAGAATCTTATCTAAAACTGTTGGAAGCTCTAACAGAATGTAGTTAGCCTTGACCGAGAGACTTTGTGCTTTTTGGGGAGAGGGAGCATGGAGAACACGTCCCCAAGGGCTTGGTGCTAAATTGTGGGAGGCACATAGAAACTCTTTTAAAAGAGGAGTGGGGTGAGCATCAAGACTCGGCAGGAATCCTGTGCTCATGTGCATGTGCGTGCATGCATAAAGCAGCTCTGCCAACAAAGAACCCAGAGTGATAGTGCCAAACTGAAGGGACTGTGGGACCTGACCCAAAATGACTGGTATTGGGAATACGCAGAGTAGAAAGTTCAGACATAAGTCTCCTGTGAGAGTAGCAGGCTAGGGACTAGATAGTCAGGAGCTGAATGCCTAAGATTCATTGCAGCCAAGCAGGTTCCCTCACAGGCAGGGATGCCCACCCTCCACCTGCAGGACTGCAGGCTTTGCATATCAGTAAGGCCAGGCTCAGGAGTCACCTACTGGGTGCATATCCACAGGGGAAAGCTAAAAGCTGTGAAAGGGCCTTTTCCATCAGACACTATAAGGGACACTGTTCCTCAGGCACTGATCCATTAAAACCAAAAGAGCAGAGAGATTAGAGATAGGTGCAGCAAGAGGTGTTCAAGGCCCTGATCAGCCTCAGTGCTTACAGAGAGCTGCCAACAGTGCCACGCAGGAAGAGCTGCCCTTTTTACACAAATTGGCCCCTCAAATGAATTGGACAGCTAATTCACTAGAAACTATACATTATTGGAAAGAATCTGGGACAGACCAAGATGTGAGGTGAGGGAGTAAGGAAACACTCCTATCATATTCCCTAAAGACTAAACAGAGACCCCTGGGGGTGACCCAGGGTTCCTACCCTCCTGATAGCCACAGAGGTCCCCTCTGGAGGCAGGTGGAGAAGGTACTGGCAGTCCTCTTATGTCATTAAATTAACCACTCCTGGGCTCCATGCTGATAGAAAGGCAGCAGGGCAGAACAGCAGGGACCAGCCAAGACTGAAGAAAACAGCAACAGACTGTGGATCACTTGTAGTCTCAAAGAGGTTGCCTATGGCCAGATTTGGACAACATCTGACATTACCAGGGATAGATCCAGGATGAGAAGACAGTGGTAAACACTGAATTCTGATGAGATGAATTCCACCTCAGTATTATTCATTATTTGCATTATTTTCTCTCCTGCAGAGCTTTTTAACATTCATTTCTTTTCCTTCAAGATTGATCCCATTACTTCATGTGTTTTTTTATATTTTAGTTTATTTCAAATTTCATATTTTGCTCCCCCACTTTCTTTCTCCATTTTGCCTTCCTCCTTCCTCATATTTTTGGTTTTAATTTTATTTTTTCTCTTTCTACAACTTGTTTCTTTTATGCACCCTTACTATTTCTCTCCTTTCCGAATCCTCAAAACCATTTTTTTTTTGTCATTAGTCATCTCACATACTTTTTCCAGTGACAAAATATCCAAAATACCCTCTGCCTTTTATTAATCTTTGCTCATTGGTGGTTGATAAGATGGTTGTTGTTGCATTTTTTTAAACTTTATTCCTAGATCTTCACTATTTTTGTATTTCATATCTCAAATTATACTCTTCTCTCCTACTCCAATTTGCCTTCCTCCTTCCTTTTCTTTTTTTTCATTTTAAATTTTACATTTTTTCCTGTCTTAGCCAAATTTTCATTTCTCATTCTTGGTATTTATTTTGCCTCTATACTTTCAAAATAACTTTTATTTCCTCTATACAGTTCATAAGCTTTTTTTTCTTTCTTTTTTCCTTCTGATTCCCATTCCACCAGTATTAATCTTTGCTCATTTGTCCTTGATATGGCTGTGGTGGATCTTTTTCTACAACTTGGTTCCTTATTTTTTCACTATTTAAAAACATTTTTTAAACCTCATATTATACTCTTCCCTTCATTTGCTCCATTTACTTTCTTCCTTCCTTTTTATTTATGATGTAAATTTTATTTTCTTTCTTCACCTTGTTTCTATTTTCTACTCTTGTTTCTCCTCCCTCTACCCTCTTAAAATCATCTTTCTTTCAGTTAGTCATCTCATATTCATTTTTACTTTCTAATAATAGTCTTAATCTCTTTAAAACTTTATTAGTATTTGCTCATTTGCTGTCGATAGTGTGGTTGTGGGTGGGGGTTATTAGTGTGAGAATGGGTTTTGTTTCCAGAGTTGTTCTGTTTTGTTCTGTCAGCACCTGTACAAGCTCATACAAGACATGGTGGGTGGTATAACTCTCAGTCAGCCAGCTGGAGAGAAGAATCTGATCAAACTCAATTATAGTGAGAGAGCTTGAATAAATGGCATAAAGGGAATCTCAAGGGAATCCAGCTCAGGAGCTCAAGGAGACTGCACCACTGAGTCCCACAGATCCCCTACTCCAGAAATTTGCCCTACAAAGACAAGGAATCAAAGCATATTAATCTAATATGCAGAAACAAATGAGTCACCTGAAATGGAGAGTCAAAGAAATAACCCCCAATCGACACAAAAGGAGGAATCTTCAAAAAAAGTTTAAAATAAAATTGAGTCAAGCAATCTATCAGACATAGAGGTCAAAATAATGATTATAAGGATGCTTGAGGAGTTCAGTGAGAACTGTAAGGAGCTGTATGGAAACTACAAGGAACACATGAGGAACTATATCAGCATGAAGAAGGACATAGAAACCATCAATAACAGCTAGGAGGAAATGAAGAATACAATATCTGACATGAAGAAACACTAGAAGGAATTAAAAGCAGGCTAGATGAAGTAGATGATTGAATCAGTGACCTAGAGGACAAGGTATAAAAAGCTTCCAGAGACAGCAACAAAATGAAAAAAATACTCAAAAAGTATAAAGATAGTTTAAGGGAGCTGTAATACAACGTGAAACATAATTATTCATATCATATGGATACCAGAAGGAAAACCAGAGGAGCAAGGGATAGAAAACCTGTTTGAAAAAGTAATTACAGAAAACTTCCCTGATTTGGTGAGGGAAAAGTTCACACAGGTCCAGGAAGCACAGATGGTCCCAATGAAGATGAACCTAAGAAGGCCACTCCAAGACACACCATAATTAAAGTGGCAAAATTTAAAGACAAAGAGAGAATCTTAAAGGAGCAAAGGAGAAACAATGAGTAACATAAAAAGGAGCTCCAATCAGGCTATCCACTGATTTCTCAACAGAAACACTGCAAGCCAGAGGGAAATGGCATGAAATATCCCAAGTAATGTAAAGCAAAGACCTGCAACCAGCAAGGTTATCATTTATAATGGAAGGAGAAATAAGGAGTTTCCCAGACAAAAAAAAAAAAAAAAAGACTAAGAACACATTGCAACCAACCACCATTGCAAGAGATGCTTAAAGGACTGCTTTATGAAGATGAAGAAAAAGAAAAACACAGTTACAAAGGGAAAAATGGCAATGAATAAGTACCTATAAAAATAATATTGAATGTGAAAAGATTAAAAGTCCAATCAAAATACATAGGGTAGCTGAATGGATAAAACACATGACCTCTTTATAAGCTGTAGTATGCTGTTTACAAGAGACCCACCTCAGAACAAAGTATCTTTACAGACTGAAAGTGAGGAAATGGAAAAAATATACCTAGCAAATGTACATGAAACAAAGCTGGGGTAACAATACGTATATCAGACAAAGTAGACTTCAAAAGAAAGGCCATGAAAAGGGACAAACAAGGTCACTTCATAATACTTAAGGTGGTGGTCCAGCAAGAAGATATAACCCTTGTAAACATATATGTGCAATTGGAGCACCTAAATATATATATGAAAAATCTTGGAGGACTGCAAGAAAGATATATTGACAGCAACACAGTCATTATAGGGGATTTTAACACCCCACCATAAACAATAGGTAGATCTTCCAAATAAAGAATTGAAAATGAAATTGAAGCATAGAATGACACACTAGGTCTAATGGACTTAACTGATACATACAGAAGCTTTCACCCCCAAAAAGCAAAATACACATTCTTCTCAAATTCACATGGGACACTTTCAAAGAGAGACAACATGACAGGACACAAAACAAGCCTCAAAGAAGCCACAAAAATAAAAAGTATACCAAGCATCTTCTCAGCTCACAATACTTTGAAACTGAAAACCAATCTCAAGGGAGAAACACAAACACATTCAAATACATGGAGATTGAATAACAGGATATTAAATATTGAATGGGTAAATAATGAGATCAAGAAAGAAATAAAAAATACCTGGAAATGAACATAGAACAACCCAAAACCTATACGACACAGTGAAGGCAGTCCTGAGAAGGAAGTTCATAGCAATGCAAGCCTATGTAAGAAGATAGAAACATTTCAAATAAACAACCTAACCCTATATCTACAAAAGCTAGAACAACAACAAACAAAGCCCAGAGAAAGTTGAAGGAAGGAAATAATCAAGATCAGAGCACAATTAAGTGACATAGAGGCTAAAAAATAATTCAAAAGACCAATGAATCCAGGAGATGGTTCTTTGAAAAAATAAACAAAACTGACAAACCATTAACTATAATCATCAAGAAAGAAAGAGAGGGGATCCAAATAAATAAAATCAGAAATGAAAGAGAAGTCACAACTGATACCACAGAAATAAAAAGGATTTTAAGAAATTACTATGAAAAACTATATGCCAAGAAATTGGACAACCTGGGCAAAATGGACAAATTTCTGGAAACATACCATATTCCAAAACTGAATGAAGAAGAAGCAGAAATCCCAAATAGACCAATAAGAACTAGTGAAATTGAAGCAATAATCAAAAAATTACTGGCACACAAAAGCCCTGAACTGGATGGCTTCCAGTGAATATTACCAAACATTTAAAGAAGAACTAATTCCTATCCTCAAAACATTCCAAAAAATTCAAGAAGTGAGAAGACTCCTAAACTATTTATGAGGCTAGTCTTATCCTAATTCTAAAACCAAACAAAGACACAACAAAGGAAGAAAACTACAGGCCAATATCTTTGATGAACATAGATGCTAAAATCCTCAACAAAATGTTGGCAAGCTGGATACAGCAATACATTAAAAAGATCGTACACCATGATCAAGTGAGATTCATCCCAGGGATGCAAGGACTGTAAAATATTGGTAAATCAATAAACATAATACACCATACAAACAAAATGAAAAACAAAAACCACATGATTATATCAATAGATGCTGAGAAAGCATTTGGGAAAGTCCAGCACCCATTTATGAAAAAAACCACTCAGGAAAGTGGAAATAGAAGGAGCATACCTCACCATAATAAAGGCCATACACAAGAAACCTGCAGCCAACATTATATTCAATGGGCCAAAACTTCCTCTTAAGATCAGGAACAAGACAAGAGTGCTCACCTTCACCACTCTTATTCAACAAAGTACCAGAAGTTCTAGCCACAGCGATCAGAAGAGCAAAAGAAATAAAAGGCATCCAAACAGGAAAGGAGGAAGTAAAACTGTCATTATTTGCAGACAACATGATAGTGTTCATAGAAAATCCTATAGTCTCCACCAAAATAGTACTCTACTTAATAAGTGAATTTGGCAAAACACAGGCTACAAAGTCAATATTCAGACTGAGGGCATTTCTGTACACCAACAATGAAATATCAGAAACAGAAACTAGAAAAAAGATCCCATTTATCATAACAATAAGAAAAATAAAATACAAAGGAATAAACTTAACCAAGGAGGTAAGAAACCTGTACTCAGAAAACTACAGAACATTGAAAAAAGAAATTAAGGAAGATACAAATAAATGGTATCATATACTGTGTTCATGGATTGAAAGAATTAACACTAATAAAATGTCCATACTACCTAAAAGTGACCCTGAATAGTTTCAGCAATCTTGAAAAAGAAGAACAAAGTAGGAGGGATCACAATGCCCGATACCAAACTGTATTACACGGCCACTGTAATCAAAACAGCCTGGTACTGGCATAAAAACAGATGCATAGATCAATAGAACAGAATAGAGAGCTGGGAAATAAACCCATGTCTCTATGGTCAATTAATATTTGACAAAGGGGGAAGGAGCAAATAATGGAGTAAAAATAGACTATTCACTAAATGATGTTGGGAGATCTGGATGAGTACATGCAGAAAAATGAAAGTAGACCACCAATTTATACCATTCACCAGAATAAACTCAAGATGGATAAAAAAAAAAAACAATTATAAGTCATGACACCATAAAAGTCCTAGAGGAGAACATAGGCAGTAAATTTCAGATATCTCATGTAGCAATACTTTTGCCAGTATATCTCTGGGGACAAAGGAAATAAAGGACAAAATAAATGAACGGAACTATATCTAATTAAAAAGCTTCTGTACAGCTAAAGAAACCATCATCAAAATGAAAAGAGAACCAATTGTATGGGAGAACATACTAACCAATGACACCTCAGACAAGGGTTTTTTCTCCAAAATATATTAAGAACTCATATGACTCAAAACCAGGAGGTCAAACAATCCAATTAAAAATGGTCAAAGGGCATGGATAAACCTTCTGAAAGGAGGACATACAGATGGCCCAGAGACATATGAAAAGATGCTCTGTATCACTAGCTATCAGAAAGATGAAAATTAAAACCACAATAAGATACCACTTCACACACATGAGAATGACCATCATAAACAAATCAACAAACAAGTGTTGGAGAGGTTGTGGAGAAAAGGGAACCCTAGTGCACTGTTGGTGGGAATACAGACTGGTACAGCCACTGTGGAAAACAGTATGAAATATCCTCAGAAAACTAAAAATGGGAATGCCTTTTGATCCAGCAAAATCACTGTTGGGATTATATCCTATGGACCCTGAAACACCAATTGAAAAGAACCTATGCACCCCAATGTTCATAGCAGCACAGTTTGCAATAGCCAAGTGCTGGAAGCAACCTAAGAGCCCATCAGTAAATTAGTGGATCAAAAAACTGTGGTATATTTACACAATGGAATACTATGCTGCAGAGAGAATGAACTCCTACCTTTCACAATAGCATGGATGGAACTGGAGAATATTAGGCTGAGTCAAATAAGTCTGTCAGTGAAAGACAAATACCATATGATCTTACCTATAAGAGGAATCTAGTGAACAAAATAAACCAATGAGCAAAATAGAATCAGAGGCATGGGAACAGGAACAGACTGACAGTGACCAGGGGGTGAATGAGGGGGTTCAGGGTGGAAAGAAGGGGAAGGGACTAGGCAAGGGATGTGTATAAATGATCCATAGACATGACAACAGGGTAGGGATTGACTATGTGAAGGGGGGCTGGGTGGAGGAGGGCAAAGGGGGAAATATTAGGACAACTGTAAAAGAATAACAATAAAATATTTAATTAAAAAAGTAAGGAAATAAAAACATAAAACATAGGGAAAATGAAAATTTAGGACAATCATATTTGTGGACTTAGACATAAAATCCTAAACAAAATATTAGTAAACTTATTTAATAATATACTAAAAAAGCTAATATGTAAAAATTGGGTTAATTTCAGTAATGAAAGGTTGATTCACCATTGAAAATGCTAATTATATTAGAGCTTAAAATATAAAAATAAAGTATGTGCTGATCTCTGGCTTACCCTTGTGAGCAACTGAGATTCATCTTCACTGGAGACCTCTGACAGAGTGTGAGAAACGCACCTGAGAATAGCCCCATCAGGGTGTGAGGAAGTTGGAGTAATACTTTCCTCCTTCATTTGATGAGGGTCCCTTGTGTAGGCTTGAGTACAATCCCATGGCCCGAGAATCGCTCTTCAGCAGGGAAACTCAAGTGTTTGAGGACTGGATCTCCTGTCAGCATGCTCCACAACTTGAAGTGCCCTCAGCTGGGACATCCGGTAAGGGTTGGTTTCCTACAGCATCTGCTACATAGGCAGGGAGCACCAAATGTAGAGGCTCAAAGAAACAGTGTATTTAGTGTATCCAGCAGGATAAATTATCTAAAACCTTGCCTTATAAGGAATTAGTCTTTACTCACAAGGAAAATAGGAGAGAGATATATTTGATTTTTGAAATAAGTACTCTGGCTACTGAGTTCTGGAAAGTGTATACTGTACCTGAACAACAATAAAAAAAGAAGCCATACAGAGAGAGTATGCACTGTATCCCATTTATAGAACATTCTAAGGAATATAAATTGAATACTAATGACAGAGAGTGGACCAGTATTTGTCTTGCAGAGGACAGGGTAAGGGAGGGATGGAGGGAATAGATTACAAAAGGCAGGAGGTATTTCTGGGGGTAATGATGTGTTCATTATCATGATTGTGCTATTGTTTTTACAGTATACATTTATCACACATCAAACTATTCACTTTATTTTTTTAATTTTTAAAAGATTTTATTTGTTTGTTTGCTTTAATTGTTCAAGTACAGTTTTCTGCTTTCTGCCCTTTACTCCCATCTCAGCCCACCCCTAGCCCTCCCCACCTCCCCCCCATTTCCACCCCCCACTTTGTTTTTGTCCATGTGTTTTTTATACTTGTTCCTGCAAACCCTTCCTCTTTTCCCCTGAAATTCCCGCCCTTCTCCCCTCTGGTCATGGTCAGCCTGTTCTCTACTTCAGTGTCTTTGGTTATATTTTGCATGTTTGTTTGTTTAGTTGATTAGGTTCCTGTTAAAGGTCAGATCATATGGTATTTATTTATTTTTAATATTTTTACTTTTAAATATACTCATTTTATTTTATTTTAATTGTAGATGACATGACAGTGTACATAGAAAATCCTATAGACTTGGCAAAAAAACTGCTCGACCTAATAAATGAATTTGGCAAAACAGCAGAATACAAAGTCAATATCCAGAAATCAAAGGCATTTTTGTATACCAACAATGAAACAGCAGAAGCAGAAATCAAGAAAAAAATCTCATTTGATATAGCAAAAAGAAATATTTTTAAACATATTTTATTGATTATGCTATTACAGTTGTCCTATCCCCCTCTTTATCCCTCTCTGCCCTGCATACCCCTCCCACCCACATCCCCCCCTTTAGTTTATTTCCATGGGTCATATATATATAAGTTCTTTGGCTTCTACATTTCCTAAACTATTCTTAACCTCCCCCTGTCTATTTTCTAACTACCATTTATGCTACTTATACCCTGTATCAATTCCACCTTTCTCCCCCTCTTGCTCCCTGCTGCTAAACTCCATGTAATCTCCATTTCTGTGATTCTGTTTCTGTTCTAGTTGTTTGCTTAGTTTATTTTTAAGGTTCAGTTGTTAATAGCTGTGAGTTTGTTGTCATTTTACTGTTCATATTTTTTATCTTCTTCTTCTTAGATAAGTCCCTTTTACACTTCGTATAATAAAGGCTTGGTGATGGTGAACTCCTTTAACTTGACCTTATCTGGGAAGCACTTTATCTGCCCTTCCATTCTAAATGATAGCTTTGCTGGAGAGAGTAATCTTGGATGCAGGTCCTTGCCTTTCATGACTTGGAATACTTCTTTCCTGCCCCTTCTTGCCTGCAAGATTTCTTTTGAGAAAGTAGCTGATAGTCTTATGGGAACTCTTTTGCAGGTAACTGTCTCCTTTTCTCTTGATGCTTTTAAGATTCTCTCCTTATCTTTAATCTTGGGTAATCTAATTACGATGTGCCTTGGTGTGTGCTTCCTTGGGTCCTACTTCTTTGGGACTCTCTGAGCTTCCTGGAAGTCTAATTCTTTTGCCAGGTTGGGGAAGTTCTCCTTCATTATTATTTCAAATAAGTTTTCAAATTCTTGCTCTTCCTCTTCTCCTGGCACCCCTATGATTTGGATGTTGGAAAGTTTAAAGTTGTCCTGGAAGTTTCTAAGTCTCTCCTCATTTTTCTGAATTCTTATTTCTTCATTCTCTTCTGATAGATGGTTTATTTCTTCCTTCTGGTCCAAACTGTTGTTTTGAGTCCCAGTTTCCTTCCTGTCACTGTTGATTCTCTGTACATTTTCCTTTATTTCATTTTCATAGCCTTCACTTTTTCCTCTATTTGGGATCATACTCAACCAATTCTATGAGCATCCTGATTACCAGTGTTTTGAACTGTGCATCTGATAGGTTGGCTATCTCTTTTTCACTTAGTCGTATTTTTTCTGAAGCTTTGATGTGTTCTTTCATTTGGGTCTTTTGTTGTTGTTGTTGTGGCATACCTGTTACATAGTAAGGGGTGGAGTCTTAAGTATTCCCCATGTTGCTGTGTTGTGGTGCCATATGTGGGTGAGGTGTCCAAAAAGGAACAATGCTTCTTGGTCAGCTCTCTGTTGGCTTTCAGTGCCTTCCTCTGTTACCCACAAGTATGTTGAGCCTTTATGGTGTTGATTCCCAGGGTGGGTGGATTTGTGTATGTTCTAGGACCCTGTGGATCTCTCCAACAAATTCTCCTGTGAGGCTGGGAGTCTCTTTTGACACTTAACCCCCCACAGGTTTTTTCAGTCAGAAGTTTTGAGGCTTTATTTCCCCATGCTGGAACTCTGGATTGTGCAGTTTGTCTTGCTCCCCAGTTGTTCCTCCTGGTTTATTTGCATGCAAATGTGGGACTGCCTGGTCTGCCAGCTGCCACCTTGCCTGCTCTGAGCCTCCAGCCACCACCTTCCATGAGTGCTCTTCACCCAGCTGCCCATCTCCACCCTTCCTACCAGTCTGGATGAATGTTTCTTAATTCCTTGGTTGTCAGACTTCCATGCAGGTTGATTTTCTGGCATTTCTAGTTGTTTTGTTGTGTAAATTTGTTGTTGTCCTCCTTTTGGTTTTGTGAGGAGGCACAGTGTGTCTACCAATGCCTCCATCTTGGACAAAAGTCTTATTTATTTATTTTTAGAGAGAGGCAAAGGGAGGGAGTGAGAGAGAGAAACATCAATGTGCGGTTGCCTCTCCCGCATCCCCCACTGGGGACTTGACTGGCAACCCAGGCTTGTGCCCTACCTGGGAATGGAACCAGCAACCCTTTGGTTCACAGGCTAGGACTCAATCCACTGAGCCACACCAGCCAGGGCCAAATTATTCACTTTAAATGTATGCAGATTACATATCAATTTTGCCTCAATTGAGCTCTTTTTTAAAAAGGAAGGAAGGAAAGAAGGAAGGACAGAGGCAGGAAGACATGTTAAGAGGCAGTTATCCAGGCAATAGGTAATCACAACTTGGATCAGGGCACTAGTGATAGAAGCAATGAGAATTGGTCCCATTTTATACTGAAAAATTATAAGAAAGAAATTAAAGAAGATACAAATAAGTGGAAGCATAATGTGTTCATGGATAGGAAGAACTGTCATCATTAAAGTGTCCATGCTACCCAAAGCAATCTACAGATTCAATGTAATTCCTATCAAGATACTAATGGTAAAAATTTATATAGAACAACAAAATACTCCAAATAGCTATTTGAGGTATAACAAATTTGAGAAAGAAAAACTAATCATACTACCTGATATCAAACTATACTGCAGGCCATACTAATCAAAACAGCATGTTACTTGTATAAAAACAGACATAAATTAATGGAACAGAATAGAGAGCCCAGAAATAAATCCATATCTTTATGGGCAATTAATATTTGACAAAGGAGGTAAAAACTACAATTGGGTAAAGAGAGTTTATTCAATAAATGGTGTTGGGAAAATTGGACAGAGGAGTGCAAAAAAATGAAACTAGACAAATTTCTTAACACCACACAAAAACATAAACTGAAAATAGACTAAAGACTTGTGTGTAAGACTTGAAACCATAAAAATCATAGAAGAAAAGATAGGCAGTAAAACCTCTGACATTTTTCTTAGCAATAATTTTTGTGATATACTTCCTCAGACAAGGGAAATAAAAAAATAAACAAATGGGGCTACATCAGACTAAAAAGTTTTTTCACAGCAAAGGAAACCATCAACACAATGAAAAGACAATCCACTGAATGCAAGAACATACTCACCAATGACACATCTGATAAGGGGTTAATATCCAAAATTTATAAAAGGTTTATACAACTCAACACCAAAAAATATCTAATTAAAAATTAGGCCAAGGACCTGAGTAGACACTTCTTCAAAGAGGACATATAGATGGCAAAAAGGCATATGAAAAGATGCTCAACATCACTAACCATCAAGGAAATACAAAAGGGATGTAGGGATTGAGCAAAAAGGAAAAATGACTCATGGACATGGACAAGAGTGTAGTGATTGCCAGGAGGAAAGGAATATAAGGGGACTAAATTGTAATGGAAAAAAATACAACAAAGATTAAATTTAAAAATTCAAAACCAGAAAAAAAAAACCCTACAAGGGGATATCACTTCTCACATATCAAAGTCGTCATCATCAATAAATCAAGAAACAACTAAGTGTTGATGAAGTAGTGAAAAAAAGAGAACCCTAGTGCACTGTTGATGGGAATGCAGACTGGTGCAGCCACTATAGAAAACAGAATGGAGTTTTCTCAAGACTCCAGTTTTCGCAAAACACCTGGAGTTCTCTCAGGTATATCTGACTCCAGAATTCATGCTCATCCCATTAAAACACACTGCCTCACAGCAACATTATCTGGCTACTAGATACTTACCAAGTCTATGGTCCTAAAAGTTTGGCCTCTGGACCAGCATCATCTAGGAACTTGCTAGAAATTAAAATTCTTGAGCCCTGTTTCAGACTTACTGGAAATGTAACTGCCTTATTACCCAGCAATTTTACTTCTGGGAATGTATTCAAAGAAACTCAAAACACTAATTTCAAAGAATATATGCACCCCTATTACTGCAATACTATTTACAATAGCCAAGATTTGGAAGCAGCATAAGTGTTCACCAGTAGAAAATTGTATTAAAAAAAAAAAGCTGTGATACATTTGCACAGTGGAATACTACTCAGCCAGGAAAAAAGGAAATCTTACCTTTAGTGACAGCATGGATGGATCTGGAGAGTATTATACTAAGTGAAATAAGCCAGTCAGAGAAAGATATGTAACATATGATTTCACTTGTATGTGGAATCTAATGAATAAAACAAAGTAACAAAGTAGAAACAGAAGCATGGATACATGGAAAAGACTGATAGCTTCCAGAAGGGAGGTATCTTGGGAGGGGAGGCTGAATGAAAGACAGTGAAGGGATTAAGCAAAAACACACAAATATGTATATAATACAGAGATACAGAGCACAGTGTAGTGATAGCCAGAGGAAAAGAGGGGGTCCCGGCAGAGGCAGGCAAAGAGGAGATAAATAGGGATGGGAAGAAACTTTGTTTAGGGTGATGGGTGCGTGATGTAGTATGTAGATTATGTTTTGTTGAGTCGTACCCTTGAAACCTGTATGGTTTTGTGAACCAATGTCACTGCAATAAATTCAATAAAAATAAAATAAAATTTAAAAAATAAAAATAACTATTTATTCTTGTATTCATTGTTACTGTGATGCTTGATTCTGGTTCAACCTGAAAGCTATGATCTTGGTCAGTTAACTTTTGCAGTCTGGTTGCTACTCTTAGAAATGAAAGCTAGAAATATGATTCCTTAAATGTAATGGAGAGATAGAACTCATCCCATATATCTAATACATTTCTGTAATTTAACTTTCTGTTGCTGAGAAATTTGCATAGCTCAACATCAGAATTACCTTATATTTTCTCACTTTGTATCCAGTCTTTCCTCCTAAAAGTGAGAGGTCAGATGCCAGCCTCTAAACCATACCAGCCAGACTATGATTGTAGAGCAAACAAACCTTATTCCTAAATCCTGGAAAAGGTGGCTATCAATAACAAGGAGTACACAAAGCTTTCCATCTGAGAGAGTGGGGGGGAGATCAATACTAGATTCAGAAGGCACACAGAAGCGGAAAGGGAAACACAGAGCCTGCTAGGTGATTCAAGAGCATAACCTAAAATAATGAACTTCCCCGATGCAGAAAATGCTATCAAAACATATGCATATTTTGGAAAGTATGCAATTGCAAAATATCTGCAACATTTTTCTATTGATTTTTTTAAATTAATGTTTGAACACAGTTGTCTCCATTTTCCCACCACTATTGATCTTTATTTGCTCTTTCTCAAGAAGCATTCCTTCCCTATCTATGTTCATTCACAAATCAAAACACATTTGAGGTTAAATCTTTTTTTATTCCCCAAAAATATAATGAATTATGTATAAATACATATCCTTTCATATGAACCTTATATTTAGTCAATTTTGAAAATGTTCACTTAAAAACAGAAAACTGTGAGCTTTAAAAGGAAGTAACATGGCATTTAGTATCAGAAACAGTATGAAGCTGGCATTAATTTATTCCCAGTGTACATGTGAAAAATAATAGCATTCAAGAGATGAAATACCTTGCCATATGGTTGTATAGAAAACAGCAGATAACAAACCCAGGTATTGGACCCAAATTCCATAACTTTTCCATGTGTACTGCCTCTCTGTATATGATTTTTTAAAGCTGTAAATCCCACAGCAGTATAAAGTACTTTTTTATTATCATTGTCATCATTTCTTCCATATTGCAAATTATTTTATTCTAACATGCTAGGAAGATTACAAAAATTTGTGACAGCTGACTGGCTTTAGTCCTGAACCCATTACGCATGGCCAGGCATTCAGGATTTTCCCTACATATGAACCAGGTATATCTGACCCCAGAATCCATGCTCTTTCCACTAAAACACACTGCCTCACAGCAACATTATCTGGCCACTAGATATTCACCAAGTCTATGGTCCTGAAAGTTTGGCCTCTGGACCAGCATCATCTAAGAACTTGATAGAAATTAAAATTCTTTAGCCCTGTTCCAGACTTACTGAACCAGAAACTCTGGGAATGAGGCCTGAAAGTCTGATTTAATGAGTCCTCAAGGTCATTCTGGTCATGTGTGATGCATGGTCAAGTTGGAGAACTAGAGTCTAAGGCAGAGCATGTTACTGATTTTTATAAGAATACTGTTCAGGCCCTGGCCAGTGTGACTCCCTTGGTTGGAGCGTCAGCCCATGAACTGAGAGGCTGTGGGTTTGATTCCTGGGCAGGGCACATGCCTGGGTTGCAGGTTCAGTCCCTAGTTGGGGCATGTATGAGAGGCAATTGATGTTTCTCCCCCTCCCTTCCTCTCTCCTTCCCTACCCTTCTATCTATAAAATGAAAGAAAACTGTTCATATTAAAAACCTAACATTCTAGCAATCCTTTTAAAAGATTAACATCAAAATATATAAATGTCCAGATAAAATGAAAGAAATTCAAAATTTCTGTGTGTGTACAGTTTATAAAAAATACCAAACATTTTTCAAGGATTGCAGAACATTTTTTAATAATTATATTATATGCTAAGATTACAGTAAAATTGTCTGGATAATGTTTTGCTATATTAACTAGTTTCTTTTTTTAATTTAATTGTTGTTCAAGTACAGTTTTCTGTCAATATTAACTAGTTTCTTATTCCCCTTGTGTTTCACCATACTGAATAAAGTGATGTCTCCATGCTCTTCCTCTTAGAGATGACCTATGGAAGAGTGAAAGAGTAGCTTACAAGTCTTTGTAACTTCCTTTTGCAAAACAATAGACAAACATACAAGGATAGAACTTAAAAGCATAGTCTGTAAGGAATTTTAGACACAGATAATATCTAGAACAAATTCTTAACAGAATTTCACCTAGAAGAAGTGAAGAGTGAAGGAGACATGATAGCAAAGTAAAACAGAGAAGGGAGTTGTTGGTCTCAGGGTCTACACATAGAGTTTTCTGTGTGGATTAATAACAAGCTCATTCTAAGCACAAACCTTGGCATTGCATAAATCTGAGAAGTTGATAATGCCAGGTAGCGATGAAGTTAAATTTTTCTGGTGATCCAGCATAATGCATGCTTTGAATTAGAAATTGAGGCATTTCATAAAATAAAGTTAAATTATCTGAGTTAGTGGATGAATTCCTATCTATTACAGCTTAATTCACACTAATTTTGTAGGAGTCAAACTCAGTTGCTCTGGATTTCAAAAAAAAGGACCAAAGACCAAGTTGAAGGCAGCATCATCAACCAGAGACAGGATGGGCTGTGGGTTGTGGGCTGTGAAGAAAGCTGTGGCAAAAACGTGGCCAACTACCCCAAGGAGGGAAACAAATGTGGAGCTGGTAAGTTTTTTTATACAAAGGGCCATGAAATATCAGTCACAAGTATAAACTAAAGTATGCTTTATAAGCATTTTCCAAACCTTTCTTCCTCCAAATAGCCTGAAACAAGTTACCACAAACATTATGAAAAAGTTCTGTGTTAAATGACCACTTGGTCACTCAGATCTGTACCTAATCCATTACCATTCTAACTAGACCAACACTCTCTTTCAAGGGACAACTATTTCATCCTTTGTTATCACCCCTGAGCAGCAGAAGTCACTTACTTTTACTTCGATGTATCAGGTGAGAATACTGCATCCTCACACGATTCAGAGAATTTGTAAATAAGACTGAAGACAGAAGCAATGAAAAGTTAAAAATAAAGAAAACCTTGTTTAAAATGGCATTGAGAAGCCCTAAAGGGGCTTAACTCTAGGATCCCCAGAGGGTCTTGTTTTAAGGGAGCATACTCTAATGAGTTTGACTGAGGAAGAAGTAAGGAGAGTTTCGGAGAAAAATGGAAGTTCAGTGGAATGAATTGCAGGGTGCCACCCAGACACCAAACAGGAGGACTTACCTATGGTTTACAGTAGCTGGCTTGTCCCGAATTGCAACTCCGCTCCTATTCCACAATAAACCAGTTTTGCTGGTAAAACAATTGTTTCATTTTTCTTTCTGTTTTTAATATATTTTATTGATTATGCTATTACAGTTGTCCTATTTCCCCCCTTCATTCCCCTCCACCCTGCACACCCTCTTCCACCCACATTCCCCCGCTTTAGCTCATGTCCATGTGTCATAAGTTCTTTATCTTCTACATTTCCCATACTATTCTTGCCCTCCCCCTATCTATTTTCTACCTACCAACTATGCTACTTATTCTCCGTACATTTTCCCCCTCTCTCCTCCTCCCAGTCCCCTGTTGCTAACCCTCCATGTGATCTCCACTTCTGTGGTTCTGTTCTTGTTCTAGATGTTTGCTTAGTTTGTTTTTGTTTTAGGCGTGGTTGTTAATAATTGCGAGTTTGCTGTCGTTTTACTATACATGTTTTTTAATCTTCTTTTTGTTAGGTAAGTCCCTTTGACATTTTTCAAAGTCAACACATGATCAGAAGTGGAATCTAAAGAAGACCCCCAACAACTCCATGGCTGGTGAACAAATAGGGGTTGGAACGCACAGAGCTCATTGAGTTCACTGCTTCTTTGCTGACTCAGGAGTTTGAAGGTAAGTCTCTTCTGCATCTGATCTCCTCTCTCTTTGCATTTTTAGTTCTTTGGCTTTATTCAAGATCTGTTTGTTGTTGTTGTCGCTTTAAAGAAAATATCCTTCCTGGTGAGTTTTCTTCTCTTTTCTAACCCTGGTTTTGAGTAATGGGATCCCAATCTGCCAAATTCTTTCAGGAGGGTCTTCCTTCTAGGACCCCTATTGCTTTTATATTTAAAAACAAAGGACCCTCCTTATGCATACTTTCAAGTTACTGGATCAATTTAGCCAAAAATAATTTAAAACCCTAGTGAATATTATGGGGAAATTTTGATCTTCCCAAACTTATTTTTTTATTTAATTTTATTGTTATTCAAGTACCAATTTTCCCCGCCCCACCCAAACTTATTTTTCTTAGAATTAAGTTAGAAGAATGCAGCTCTAATATAAAGCAAATGCCTATGTATAAAAAAGGCATTAGAGGCCTCTTCAACCCTTTCTTCTTCCCCTGCTGTGCTCCTTTGTACCCTGCAATTCATTCCACTGAACTTCCCTTTTTCTTTGAACCTCTCCTTACTTCTTCCTCAATCAAACTCATTAGAGTATGCTCCTTTAAAATAAGACCCTCTGGGGATCTTAAAGCTAAGCCCCTAAAATTTCATATGTCCCTGGACTAAAGCTGAACTAAGAACCATCATCAGAGACACTCCTAGTTACTGAAGATCCTCAATGATCTGCCAAGGAATTTAATATAGTCGTCTAGACTTACCAACCAGGTTTCTCAGAGGTATACCAGCTAGTTCACATGCTCATTGGTGAAGGCCAAGCCCAACACAGGGTGAGAACAGCTAATTGGTATTATCATGAAAAATCTCTAGAACTATAAATAGAATACCAACCCCCACCCCATCCGGCTCAAGCAATCACAAAATGAGATCATCTGGCAAACCTACGATCTTTCTCAGAACCTGTTGATTGAAGTAAGATTCAGACTTGTCCTCAGAAATCTAGTGAGCCTATATATAATTATAATAGCCAGCTCCAAATTGTTTTTAAGGAAAATTTTGGCCTTGCTGTTGATGTTGAATACAATCAAGTAGCTTTTAAATCTATGTCTATAAATGAGCTGAACCAGGATCTTTTCCTTCTAGATAAAAGGACCAGGATGGAATGAGAAGCCATGTCTACTCCAGATTTAGATAGTTAAGAAAATTAGCTTTCTTGCACTTAGATCAGGGGTATCAAACTCATTTTTACCAGGGGTCACATCAACCTCACGATTGCCTTTAAAGTGTAACAGGGTACAGCCAAGAGGGTAGCCCCAAATAGGGATTTGTAACAGGGCCCAGAAGAGCTTGGAAACAATTGGCTTCACACCACAGGGCCACACCTGCCCAGAATAATGGCAACTGTGGCCAATTGTGGGAGGAACCAGAAGTGAGGCTACAGAAGAAGATTGGCACTGGGATTTAAACAGAGGCATGGCAGCCATTGGGCATCTCTGTTTTTGGGATCACATGTCTGTTTAGGACCACATATCTGTTTAGGACCACATGTCTGTTTAGGACCACATGGCTTGGGTGAGAGTCAGGACCATGAGGATTTGGAAGTGCTCCCTTTTGCCACGTGGAGGGTACTGTGAGGACTGTGTGCATTTGTGGGGAATTTTAGTTTGTATTATTTCAAATAAATAATAAATTCCTTTCCTTTTCACTGATCTCTGGTATTAAGAGATGTCTTTCCTCAGGCAGTGGGCAAAATGAACTCAGTAGTTGTGGAGGAACCCCCAGAGAAAAAGGGGGGGGGTCTTTTATATCATTCACCCCTTCCACACTCTGTTCTGTAACAGTTTTTGGCAACTCAGATGGGACAATAATTGCCTGTGGCAGACTGACCCCCTTAGGTGTGGAAGAGTGAGACTTAGGAATTTTCCCAGTTTCTGAGAATTTCTCTGCACTCCTAAGAGAAAAGGCCAGAATGAGAAAGCATGATGAGAAAAAACCTTTAAAGAAATACAGATTATCTTCAGTGTAGTCCATGAAGAATATTAATATCACCAGAAATTCTAGACTAAATGTTGTAATGATTAACTCTCAAAATAGCAAAATGACCATCAAAAATACTGGCCAAAGAAGATTCTTGGGAATATAGATGGAATTCTCACTGAATAGGCCAAAAAAAAAAAAAAAGAACAAAGGTAAGGAAGCTGGGGTATAGGGTGGCAAGGACAGGATGGCAAGGTCACCTTAATAGATGCATTCCCCGGCTCTGACCTTCTCCTACATCTCCATAGCCATGTCCTTGGGTGAGAGGTCCTAGAACCTTTCCCTACTGACCTAGATGATCATCAAAGCCACTGTTAGGGAACCCTCCTGTTGGCACCTACACTGTAATGAAACTTACAATCAATCACAGTCATGTTTCCTAAAAATTAAAGAATTCCAGCCTGAATGATGGGAAAGCATCTTAGAAGCTACCTCTCTACAGATGACAAAAACCAACTTCACTTCTGTAAAAAAGCTCACATTTAAGCCTGGGTCTTCTCCTTATATCTTATAAATAAAATAAACTTCAAGAAGTCAAAAACTGCCCATCATACTCAAATTTAATTAGGCTGTCACAGTTCCCAGGAGGCCTGCCACTCTGGCCACTTAAGTCAAGCGTTACTAACTTCTTTTTCAGGAAATAATAAACCCCTGGGTGAGATGTTCACAAGGGTGAAATAATGCATTGCCATTCTCTCTAAAATGTACTCTCCCACCTCCACCACTGCAGTCATAAGACAGCTTCTCTTTGCATGCTTCAAGTGATAGGAAATGGTGAGCTATTTATGTGGCAACTACTCTGTGTTAGGTCTTTTACAAAGTTTGCCATTTGATCCTTGTGAGATATAAGTGTCTTTTTTACAGAATGGGAAATAAAGCCTAAGATCATCCAGCTAATAAAAAAAAAATGGAACTAGGATTGCAACACAGGTTTTAAGGCAGAGTCTTAAGGTGTATCCCTGCTTATTGGTAAACCTAGTACATCATCTCTGGGGACTACAAGTTCCTCTTTAAGTGAGACCATCTATTTCTCTGCAACTTTGACCCCATGCTGCCTTTTGCCTGACCCAGAAGCAACCACAAATCTCCCTCTTCTGGGTAACCATCTTCATATTATGGACAGAGATCTAATTCAATGTTCCCACCTGAGTATTCTTTTCTCCAAGATAGCCTTCCTGAGCTCCTCAGTGGTTTGGACTTTTGACATAATTTGAAGACTTCTCATTTTCCTGATGGCTTTTTGGTGACTACACTAATTTTTACCTTACTCATTTTCCTGATGGCTTTTTGGTGACTACACTAATTTGAACTTGACATCTCTGATGTGAAGAATGTTTAATGAATAAAAAAGTTAATGGAAAGTTTATTTATTATAAATAAATATATAACTATCAACAATTGAATCTAAAACACAAACTAAGCAAACAAGCATAACAGAAACAGAATCATTAATATGGAGAACATTTGGATGGTTGCCAGGTGGGAGGTGGATTTGGAGAAATGATGGAAAATAAAGGGATTAAAAAGTACAAATTGGTAGGTACAGAATAGGCAGGGGGATGTTAAGAACAGTATAGTAAATGGAGTTGTCAAATAACTTATATGCATGACCCATGGACAGAAAGAAAGGGGGAGGGCATTGCCGGAAGGAGTGGGGGGTACTCAGGATAGGGGGGCAAGGAGGGAAAAATTGGGATAACTTTAATAGCATAATCAATAAAATATGATAAAAAACAAATAAAATTCTCTTTAAAATATCAACAATAAAAAAGAACAAAAGATACATAAATACTTGTCCCATTTGATATTAGAGAGAAAATTAATCTGTTAAACTTCCTAAATATATTAATTTACTAATAGAGAATTTGTGTAAAAGGCAAGGACATTTAGTCTTATTCCTCAGTGTGTCTCCAGGGAAAAGCATGAAGTATGGAAGACTTTCCTCCACCTTCTGTATCTGTTAATATATCTTTATCCACAGCATCCAGCTCAAAGAAGCATTTTCTTATCAGCCCCCAATCATGGATACCCCCATCCAATCCCCACCAATCAGGTTAGGGCAGATTTTCCTCATAAAGGATTTCACGACTTCCAGGACTTTTTCTCCCTAACACTTCTTTAAAACCACTCTATTTGTGCCCTCTTCTACATTGTTTCCATTCTATGGCTTTGTGCTAACCATTCCTTCAAGGGCTCACTGTATTGTGGCTGGATACTGGTATCTACCCAACATGGTATGGATAGCATCTCTGCAGTGAGGCCTAAACAGCATCACTCCCAAGTCATCCCTCTCTTTCTTTTCCATCAGAGCACCTGATCAATCACAACAAAGTATCAATCACTGTCTGATACTTACTGCCTACTTAGAGTCTCCTTTCCCACCAAAATATAAACCCCAAAAGAACAGAGGCACCCTCAGCCTTGTCCACTGCCCAGTCCCCAGTGCTGAGTATCCAATTCGTGCCACCAAATATATGCTGAATGAAGTGTAACTTTTGGCAGATGACTTTTGGCAGATGACTTTTAGCAGATGACAGTAGGAAGGTCACACGTGCCCTATCTCTGAGCTGTCCCACTACTCTATTCCCACAGTGGCTGGCAAAACTTGGAACATTGTGCAAGCTCAATTAGTTTGTTGAGATATTGAATAATTGTTAAGGTTTATTATTCTTGTTGTTTGCTTTGGAAAAGCAAAACTAATCTACTACTACCTTTAGCTTGATCATTTAACAAAAAAGTTAATGATTGTTGGAATTTAAGATGCATATTAAAGTGATCTTGAGTCTTTCTTTTTTGAAATATTATTTTAATAGTGCAGCTGATTCATACTTTATGTTAATTATATTCTAGATACATTCATTGACTTTAAAGTTCTATGGCTATTTAATTTTATTCAAAATATATTATGTTTTCATCTTTTGACCTACAAATGACCCCTTATTTTACTGCATCTGCTTTGTACTTCTCACTTTTCAGTTTCATTAATTGGCATGTACTCCCTTCTTTCACAAAGCATTCTTTCAGGCATTTATACAATGCCTGAAAATGTATATAACTTAAGTATTATTTACCAAAAATCACTAGATATTACCTCTTCTCACAGAATAATATTTAACTTGCAAAATTTAGAAATATGCTCACTGATGCTACTTAAAGCACTCCATACATTAATCTGAAAAAAACGTTTATTTTTGTACATTGCTTAAGAAGTACCTATTCACATGGTTTCATAAAGCAACAACACTTCACTTAGTCACAGAAATGCACTGATGTAAGTGGTGCTGATGTTTGGAAGCCAGGTGGTACTACATCCTATGACAGTGCTAAGACAAATAGAATTGATTACATTTTGTGCATGTATGTGTATCAATGGAAGAAATATTTGATTAAATATATTCTGTGTGCATGAAATAGCTGCTAGGAGATGTGATGACAGTAGAAAAAATTACTTCTTACAAGTTTATCCACCTAATGCTTTGAACAGCCTCAGGTGTGTACCTATCGAACAGAATCTTCTCACTCTGGACTATAACATATTATTAACATAAAATGAATAAGCTACTGACACACTATCCTGTAGGGAAAAGTCTTGGCTCAGCATTGCCTTCAGTGATAACTGGGAATACTGAGAAAAGCATTTAACTCCAATGTGTGTCTATTGAGTTTAATTGTTTTTACTTTTATTCAGATTTACAATTGAGTGTTTTTAAATGATGGGCCTCATCTATAAAACCGCTTTCCATAGCAAACAAACACAGAGCCTTTGTTTTGTAATATCCAGACACTAATGCTTAGAAATTAGGTTGTCAATCAACTCTGTCTCCTCCCTTTAAATAAAGGAAGAAAATCTCAGATATAGGATCTATGTATAATGAAGTTATTTTGGCCTCTTTCCTATGAACAAATCAGCACACAGAACTTGCCAAATTAAATATCATCCTTTGATGGTTTCAACAATATTTGTATGAGGTTGGAAGTTAATAAATCATAAGAATTATGTGTGTTCCCTGTGGATCTTGAATTCTATGTGTGTAGATATTTATATATCTGAATAGATCATCCCCTAATGTGATTCTGCTTCATGTATGCAGCAGCAGAAGCCTCAGTTCTGCTATGTTATATATAAAGTATTTTAGTTTTGCATTTACTTCCTGATCCTTTAGAGAGTTACTAAAAAGGTAATAAGGGATAGTAGAATGGATAAAATTTAGAGTCAGAAGGTACAGCTCAATACTGTACTCTTGAAGGGATGCAGAATATGTCACCTCAAAATATGCCTGTTTGGTATAAAGATTATTTTGAACTAAAAGCAATCAAAATCCAGATTCAAAAAAAAGCTCTTTGCTTCCTCTCAAATGCCTAAATTTACATTATAAAAAGGGCCTGTACAGTAGGAGAGCTATTACCAGAAATACATGTTTACCTAAGAAACTTATCATAACCGGCAATGTTTGTTTTCCGAACAGTTCTTCCCTCTTCCTATAAATGGCCTTTCTTCCCTCAGTATCCCCCGACTCCTGCCCCTTTCCTTAGCTTAGGATGTTATAAAGCCCTCAATTATCTGGCTGCCCTTTAAGTCTTCCTATCCTTATGGGGCTCCTGTTCATATGTAATTAAATTGGTTTTCTTTCTGTTAATTAGTCTTACCTCAATTTAATTTTTAAACCAGTCAAAGAACCCAGAAAGGAAGAAGGGAAATTTTTCTGGCCCTAAATTCTGCAGGTCCCGACCTGGCTGCATGAACCAGACCTGGCTGTGAGGACTGTCTGAAGGTTAAGGAGAAAGCAAGTAATACGCAAAATCTGCCATTGTGATGAGTAACTTATAGAACATATTTAGTGTTAAATATGTCCATTGACATTTGCTTAGTGCAAACACATCTTTCACCTGCCCCATGCTCAAAGTCAAAATTAAAAGCAGTGTTTCTATACAATGGGTCAGTGACCAACACAATCTTTGTGACACTTTGCCTTTTCATTTTTGCATTCAGAATTTGATTGTTGCTGAATTCTTTACATAATGTTTTTGCTATGTATAGTTCCTTTATTTTATATATTTTGTCTTTGAAATTTGATTAAACTAATTGGAGACTTAGTTTCTTCATTGGTAAGTGAAAATAATGCCTTCTTTGCATGATTATTATGTTGATTAAATAATATATTATTTATAAATAACACAGTTTTAAATTATAATGCACTATACAAATGTTAGTAATCTTTGGGGTGGTACTCCAAGAACTTATCAATCATTTGTTGTCCTCGAATGAAATCTGAAGCTTTACTTCTAAGTAGAGAAAGAGTGTTTCCTTGACATTCATATTTAAATGACACTAAAGGCTGACTTGGAGTTTTGAACAGTGGCCCCTGGCCCAGTTTCCCATGTGCATTTGCACATGCTGGCCACCCCCTCACTGCATACTGTTCCCAGGTTTATGACTTTGAGTGTCCAGGTGAGCCCTGCATAGCTTATTTGTTTAGATGAATTTCCATGCAATGTGAATAGTGCCTCATAGAAGGATATTTTCACATACTATAAGTGTGATGCTCTTTAAACAGATTTGCTGTAAATAAACTGGCAAGTAGCATTGGCCCAAAATGAAAGCTGAGATCCTTCATTTGTGTCTGACCCTGAATCAGACCGGAACTGAAAAATGAACTGGTTGAACTCCCTGAAACAAATGATGCTGGAGTGGTTTCATGCATAATAACTGCCTTTGATGTAAATGGGGCCATCCGTCAGCAGCCACCTACGTGCAGTCACATCTCTCTATTTCTACAAGGCCCCTTATGCAGGGACCAAAGCCCACCAAGGAACTTGCTATTTCATTATGCTTCAGGCACCAGAAAACAAGCCAGAGCCCCTTGAGACCAGGGACCCTCTCTTCAGAGAAGGTTCCAAAGACTTAGAGAAAACTCTGATTGGAGGGGTCTGGCATAAGTCCCTTCCTAGAAATATTATTAGGGAGTTTTAAAATTTAGCATTCACAGGCTTACCCTCTGTTCATTACAAAAATAAATAAAGTGTCATTTTCATAAAACCTGTGAACAGGTAATGCCTGTCAACACCATCACAAAGATAAAACTAAAAGAAGGTGCCTTCAGCCTCAGGTCTTCCTGCAGCATAAAATTTGTCTGAACATTTTACCCTCTCATTTCTTGTATCTAGCACATGATACATGATTCTTCACAGGGCAGAGAATCCACATTTATGCTAAATCTCTGGACTCACTCAACTCTACTGTGTAGAAAGGATGTATTGCCCAGAGTTACTACACAGAGCTCACTGCTTGCTCACATATATTAGCAAGTTGCTATGTGCTATTGAGCTTTATTCATTTTAAAACAAATATATACTTATATGCCTACAGTTTGTATGATGAACATAGAATGCAAGTAGAAGGAGATGGATAGGAGTCATTTTCAGACAAGATTTACCTCTAAGAAGCCCACAAAGCAGGAATTCATTTCATCAACTTTAGCCTGACAACTACTGACATTAAAGTCAAAGGCATGTCCTAATCGTCATGCATGTGACCATTTTTTTTCTTTTTTTCACATTTGTATGCTAATCACGAGAAGCAAAAATAGACTTAGATTGGAAATCAAAGATTGGTTGTATACAAATAATAGAGTGCTTGAATGCTTTATTTAAAGATAGAAGGCTCTTGAACCAGGCTTTATTATTGAACTAAGACTATCTATCCTTTTTGACACTTTTTAAATTAAGTTCTTCCTCTAATTTATGTTTTTGTCAGCTTTTTTCCCTTACCTGGTTTTAAACTGGCTTTCTCACCACCCCCCCCGCAAGTAATAAACTACTCCAGAGCAGAGAAAAAAATTTTAATGATCCTAGAAATTCAGATTAACAAAATGGATCATTCATATATAGTCACAGAATTATGAATCCTTCTGAAATATCTGTGAAGAAATTTTGCCTGATATAAAATTTTATTTTCTCTCTTTTTGACATCTTTCTAACTTCACCTTTTTAAAAATAGAATGGTTATTGTATCTTTTTAGTAAGGTCAAACACTGAAAAGTAAAGGGGTTTGGGACAATTCTGAGGATCAAACAAAAAAAGTTTTTTGTTTTCTTTTGAATTAAGGAAGACAAGCTCCAACAATATATTAGCATATTAGAAAATATTTTGTAGGAGCTGGACTTGCTTCTGCCTCCTGCCCTGCTGGATGCTCAGCCTGCCTCCTTGTATATTCTGCATCCTTTTGGACTACTGCAGAGTTTGGGAGAACTAAGGACAAACAGAATAGGGGAGCAGCTGCACGGTGATGAGTGGTGGCAGCCAGATAATCTTCTATGATGTCTTGTTGGAAAAATATTGAGACAATGTAATTTCCCCAACTTGACACAACCTCTGCCTAGAGAACACAAGCCAAACTTGACCTGCAAATTCTTCTACTGCTTGGCATCATTTTTGTTTTAACATTGTGTGTTAAAAAATATATAGTGCAACACTAAGGGAAAGTAGAATTTCAAATTGCTTAGATTCAATAAAGAATTAGGGACCAAAAGATATTTTAAAAGTGACAGTGGGTTTTTGCTAACATGTCCACCCCCTACTCCAAAATTCTTTGATTTCCCAAGGATACCTGCCATTGAAGTCTGGTTGATTTCCACAAATGACATGGTTCTTTTTTTCCCACATTATGAAGCTGTCTCTTCTGCTGAGAACACTTTTCCTCCTTTTCTCAGTCCAGAGGTATTTTACCATCCCTCCAAGTGCAGTTCTATAGCCTCTGAAGGAACTTCAAACTCCACTGGTCTAGTCATCGAGGGTGAATAGCACAATGAACACAGAACACACAGTCAGCCAGCTCAGGTTGACTCTGACACCTCAGCTTCCCCATGTCTAGAATGCAACAATAGTTCTGTCTTACCAAGTTATATGTATTAGAATAAAATCTGGCAAAGAGTAGGCACCATAATCATATGTGTTATATAAACTAAATTTAATTCATATGATCCAATTTAAAAGAGTTAAATAAGACAATTATTTATTGAATAAACATGAGAAATCACAGTGTAGGTACTATAAATAAATGTCTTGAAAAAGACTTACAGGATGTAAGACAAATATGCAAATAAGTATTAAATAAAATGAATATAAAATTTTTTCAAGATTGAATTTCAAAAAAAAAGATCAATAAGATATAACTGAAATTCAAAGAAAAATGTAGTTGCAATTAGTTGAGGAAATGCTAAAAGCTTAATGTAGAATTGCATTTAATGATTTCTTTGAGCATTACTAAAATTTTAATAATGACATAATAATGTATGAGTCAGAGAGATAAAATGGAGAACTTACACTCCATGAACAGACCTCAATTAATGTAAAAATTTTGTCCAGTAAAAAAAGTATCACCTCGACTCTACAGATATCATCTTCACAACCAAATGAAAATGGTGCTGGACAGCACAAGAGCCAAGACTACAGCCTTGGGCTAGAGGAGGATCTGAGGAGGCATTGGAGGGCCTGGGAACAGTACACTTGAGATCTGAACATATTTCACTGGCCAGAACACAGTTGCTGTCCCAAAAGTGGTGGTAGAAAAGCTGGGCAAAAAGAAAAAATGCTCAAGAAGAAGAAATGGAATTGGTAAGCATCTAGTTGGTCTCAGATACATTATGATACATTCAAACAATGGAATGTTTGGTAATGTCAAGTGATATTTCTGGAGAATATTCAATGACATGGAAAAACCTTCATTCTATAGCAGTGATTCAAAAACAATGGATCACATAATCAGCATGAATCTAATGAATTAAAAAGTCTAAGTAGATAAGCTAGAAGTAATATATTAAAATATCAACAATTAATAAATTATGCAGACCTTGCATTAATTTTTCTATTTTTTCTCTTTTCCTGGCTGTGTGAAACAAGTGTGTATTACATTTGTTTTCAAAATAAAAACAAGTGAGAATTTTCCTTTTAAGATGGAGATTTGAACATAACATTCAAATCCTCTTACTGCTTTCTAGAAAATAGAAATACATGGTGCCACAAAATGATATGAAAATGTATCTACCCATTTACTATTACCTTTAGACATAGTCCTTTTTCATCTCATATTCTCCATTTGATGTATTGTTTCTACTTGCAAAAAATAATTAATAATTGTCTTAATTCTTCTCAATCTTGAAATATTGTTTTGCTGACTTTTCTTTCTCTCAGCACATAAGATATTATTCTCTTCTTTTCTGGCCTCCATTGTTACTGCTAGGAATTTACCTGTCAGTCTAATGTCTATTTATTTATAGGCAATCTATTTTTTTCTAATTTGCCATTCTTTTGGGGGGTTCTAAAGTTTTATTACTGTGTGTCAATGTTTTGTTTTTTAATTGGCTTTGAAATTGTCGGCTTTTCTGGATTTGAAATTCAATATCTTTTAACAATTCGGTAACATTCCTAGCCATTATAATTTGGAATATTGCCTCATGATCACTCTATTTTCTTCCACTGATAATGAGGATATGGTTGTTCTATTACCATACAGATTGTTGTATACTTGAACTTCTTGAAAAACAATGAAAGAAAAACTAAGCATTTAAATTGAGTATCCTATTGTCTTGACACAATGGAAAAATGTTATATAAATGTATGTGCATATGTTAATAAACATAAATCAAGATATATGTTATATATTATAACCACTCACTGATTTTATCTCTTAGTCACCCATTCATTTTTCCCATTACTATTTCTCTCTCTGGGCTGCATTTTGGGTAAATTTTTAGTCTATGTTGTACTTATGAATTCAAATACCTTTTTAGTTTTATCTAATTTGTTCTTTATAATTTTGAAAAAATTGAAATATTTTTATTTCTAGTTGTTTTATTTTGTTCTTTTTCAAATCTTCAATGTCACTTTTTAAAATATCATGCCCCATTCTCATATTTTCAAGCTTCTTTTTTCTATATTGAGACATATTAAGCCTACTTATTTTATATTCTAAATCTGACAATCATACTACCTGACACATGTTCATCCTGAGCTTTGCTTTGTTATTTTTTGTGATTTGTTTGAAGATTTAAAAATGTGAGTCCATGTGTCTTACAGAAATTTGTGCACAGCTACCTGAAAGAACATAACTTCCAAGCAGGTTTTTATTTGCTTTTCTGCAATCACCTGAGATCATAATCCACCTGAGATCACTATATATAAAATTATCAATTTCAGCTTTTCAACCATATAGTATAAATTCAGGCTAAGGTGGGCATGAAAGCCAGCTCTGGATTACAAATATTCGTGGGAGTTTATTTTTCTCCCACAGGGCCCCATTTAAGTCATGCTATTTTAATCTGTATTCATCCTTTCCTGAAGAGTAGCCCCTGAGGCCCTGTCTCTGGAGAGCCTCAGAGAGCCTCCCTCACTCTATCCTGTTAGGAATCATAACAGAAGCTCTGGATCACAAAGAATTGGCAGATAACCCACTTAGGGCCAAAGTTGCTTTGATACTTTTTATCAACCCTTGAGGTCCCTGATTTTAAATTATTTTCAGCCTTCTGTTGATTCCTTCTGTTTATATAGCACAGTGATATATTTCAAAACACAATTAATTCAGCTTTTTTGGTTTTCAAAGTGGTTTCCATTGGGGAGTTATGAACATTAGTTTGTCTACCAGGCTGCCAAGCACAAACGTGCTTTTCTCCATTTGTGATCTCTCACATATTAAGTGTTGTAATGAGGATATGGTTGTTTGTTATATTGTTATACAGATTGTTGTACACTTAAACACTTGAGGAAACAATAAAAACTGTTAAATTCAAAAAGATAGAAAAATTCAACAATAAATGCATATGGAAAGAATGACTAATTTCTTAAAATGTTAAGTAATTTAGAGAACAAAGAATCAGATATAAATATAATAAACAAATTTAAGTGGTTTTTGTTTGTTTTTGCTCAAATCTGTGAGAGAGAATAGGGGTTGGCAAATTGAGACTGCAGGCCAAACCCTGCCCGCCACCTGTTTTTGTATGACATTCGAGTTCAAATGCTTTTATAGTTTTAAATAGTTGGGGAAAAATAAAGAATAATATTTCATGACACATGAAAGTTATATAAAATTCAAATTTCAGTATCTATAATAACTGGTCTATTGGAACCCAGCCACATCATTCATTTACATGCTGAGCCTGGCTACTTTCATGCTAAAAGAGCAGAGTTAAATAGTTGTGATAGAGCCTCTATGGCCCACAAAGCTTACATGTTTACTCTCAGCCCTTTACAGAGATGTGAACACTGAAATAAACACATCTCTGGTAGAATTGCCAGGCAGAGAGATGTGATAGAGAAAGAAAAAGTAGAGATACACATTAAAAGAGGAACATAGCCCTGACTGGGCGGTTCAGTTGGTTGGAGTGTCATCCCTTACTCCATAGGGTTGCATGTTGGATCCCCAGGCAGGGGACATATGGGAGGCAACCAGTTGTGTTTCTCTTTCACATTGATGTTTCTCTCTCCTTTCCTCTCTTTCTAAAATCAACAAAAGAAAGAAAAAAGAAAAGGATCATAGACACAAATGCCAAAGAGATGCAAACATTACACAGGGTCCAGCAGAAGTAACACCTGCTTGAATGTGGTTGGTAAAGTAATAATATGGGTGTAATAATTTATAGTTTTAATTTGAACATTGCACCTGAAATGTCATGTGGTGTGCTTGATTGTGATATTGTTATGTCACAGAATTACATGCTTATACTTTTGTAATAAAAGATTTTGTAATAAAAAGGGGCATTATTTGTGCCAGAACCTGTACAGCTCTCTTTGAAAATATCAATTAACAAGTTATTTTCTAGGAAAATAAACATTACTAAAACGTTATTTCTTTTTGCCTTAAAATAATTATTATTTTTAACAAATTTTCAGAATTACAATACTAAAATGTTATCAGGAAGAGGTAGAATGTCTGAATAGCTTGCTAACAATGGGAGAAATACTTGAAGTTGTTGTAGACTTGTATTACTTTCTTCCCTTTAAAAATGGCCATATGTACTAATGTTTTACCAGCAAGATATTTCAAATCCAATAATTTCTAATTTATTTAATTGCTGAAATATTAGAAAGTAGGTAGAAAACCCATCATTATTTGCAGATGTTACTATGATCTAAATGGAAACTTTCAAGAGATTCAGTTGAAAAATGGTGAGAAAAAGTATAAATGCCTCTCTTCCTCCTTTTCTTCCTTCCTTCCAAATTCACAATAGATGTCAAAGCCTAACTGGGTTAAAAAAGGTATCCCAGTAAAGAGGTGGTGTGGTCACAACCTTGCAAAGCTACTGTAGTCCGGGCAAGATGAAGGTGGTATTCACACAGTACAGAGATCACGAAGTGCTGGTACAGAGTGAAGAGGTCTTCTCACAGTGGTGCTGCTGTGGCCCACCATGACCTTCCGAGCCTGTGAAGGGAATCTACACAAAGCAGCCTGTCCGGGTGTTTGAGGAGGTCATCCACATGGGGTGTAAAAGAGGTTAGAGGCAGAAGCAGTGAAAGAGATGGGTTAAATACAGGGGTGTTAAATGAATAAGGAAATATGTTGAAGATATTAGAAACCATATATTCTACTGTCAGAGAAAGGAGTTACAAGTGAAGAAATGAAGAAAAATAAAATAAATCCTATGGTGCTGGACTAGAATTGAGGGTATAAGGTACAGATCATGATTTTTGATATTTATATAAGTAGATATATAAATAATGTAGATTTCAATGGTATGTATGTATTTATATGTATGTGTGTATACATGTTACCTAACACATATATTTTCCCTAATACTGTTCCTTAAGAGGGGCTATATGGACCAACATCTCCACAGCAGTGGCACGTCTAGCACCTAGCTCCTGGTTTCTAAATACTACCCTACACTGAAAGGAACTGGGGATCCTTGAGAAATGTCAGATTCCAAGGCTGAGGCAGGGGCCATAAAAGTACAAGATGAAACTTGAACATTTTGTTGTGTCAAAGAATCATGGCATATGTCAAAAAGACACCAGAGCCAGTTGAAAGGAGTTCTCCTACTGACTATGTCTGGGGTAATTTGAACATTAATAAAGTAAAGATAGTAACTTATAACACCTTGACTAATGAATCTATACAGGTGTAAAAATTATAGAAATAACTAAAGAAAACATCTTCTTCCTTAGAGTAGAATGCTAATAACTGTACATAAACGTAATAATGCCATTAGAAAAATCACCATTAGACAATCAAAATAAGTAAGCAAGAAGCATCAGTGGATGCTAAAAACTAGTGGGTGAAAGTTTTGTAAGTTACTTCCCTACTTAACCTCAAAGTACCCTTCTAAAAAATTTAATTTATTATAAAGGGAAAATAGTAACACATTGTATAGAAATTTGGCATATACTATTTTGCATTAGTTTCTTAGGGTTGCAGTATCTGATTATCACAAATTAAGTGGCTTAAAATGACAAAAATGTATCTTTTCACAGATCTGATGGTTAGAAGCCCAAAGTCAAGGAAGTGGCAGGACCAGGTTCCCTCTGAATACTCTAGAGGTTAGTCATTCATTGCTACTTCTAGATTTTGGTAGTTACTGGTAATCTTTGATATTTCTTGGTTTGTAGACATATCACTCTAATCTCTGCTTCTGTTATTATGCGGCCTTCTTCCCTCATATAAGAATAGCAATATTTGGATTTGAGATTCACACTAAGTGTCCTAGCCATGTCTTAACTTGATTATATCTTGTAAAGACCATAAGGTTATACTCACAAGTACCAGGAGTTAAGACTTCAACATACCTTTTTGGGGAATACAATTCAACTCACAGTATGCTTTAATCAAGAGATTAAAGTGGACACCAGTAATGGGACAAACATAAACCATGCACCACCTCATAGGATACAATGAAAATAATGTAGCATCACTTCTGTCATGTTTTCGCCAAAGATTCATAAACTGAGTGAATCATGAGGAAACCGAAATGCAAACGGACAGATATTCTATAAATTCACTTATAATATTTAAAAGTGTCAAGGTCATGGAAGTTAAAAAAGACTTAAAACTATGCCAGTTTGAAGGAGTCTAAGAAGACATAACATTAAATGCAATCCTTGATGCTAGATGTAATTATTTTCCTATAAAAGACATTATTGGAACAATTGGCAGTGCTTAAATAGGGTCTCCCCATCTCATGGTAGATAGTAATCTAACAAGTTAATTTCCTGATTTTGGTGATAATTTTCTATATTGTGATTATGTCTAGACTTGTGGAATTACTAAAATATTTGAGGTGATGGGGCATTATGTAGCTAACTTGCTCTAAAATAGTTCTGGAGAAAAATATCCTTCACATTGTTCATACATCATTTCTATAAGTCTAAAATTATTCAAAAGTAATAATCACTTTAGCATAAAAAAGAAATAAAGATACAAAATAACTGAAGTGTATACAATAAACACAGTTAAGTGAAGAAATATGCTATGTTCCTAGATGGAAACAAATTACATATTTAAAATAAAATTATCATATAAATTTTAAGCAATTTTAATTAAGGCAACAAGATTTTTACAAAGTAAACCTGAAATAATCAGTGTGAAAGTGCATATACACATGCACATATGCATGCATATAATTATAAGTAAAAATATAATAAAAAAAGCTTTACATTCTGGAATTAAAATATATTATAAATTTTATTAATTAAGCAGTTAGAGTTTTTCAAGTAGTAATTCTAGAAATTCACCAGGTGTGAATCACTTTATATTACTTTAAAATGTTTAAAACACTTTAAAGTAATATAATATATACGTACATATATATATGCACATATTTAAAGTAATAAAAATATGTATACATATATATGCACCTCTCTATATATACATACATATACACATGTATATAAGACAGAGCGAAAAACTCATTAAAATGATGTTTATCATACCAAAACTTACAAAAAGTTAAATAAGCAATTATATACATATTGTTAGATTTAGGGTGGTATTTTTGTTATGCTTTGTCTTAGTCTATTAAGACAAAATACCATAAACTAAGTGGTATTAAAAACCCAGAAATTTATTTCTCACAATTCCAGAGGCTGGGAAGTGCAAGGTCAGGGCACTGGCAGATTCAGTTTCTGATGAGGACTCACTTCTTGGTTCTTGTTGTGTCCTCACATAGTGGAAGGGGTGAGGGAAGTCTCTAAAATATCTTTTATAAGGTCACTAATGCCATTCATGAGGGCTCTACCCTCATAAACCAATAACTTCCCAAAGGCTCTACTTTCTAAAACCATCATATTAAGAGTTTAAAGTTTCAACATACTACTTTGTGTGTGTGTGAGGGGGACACAAACATTCAGTCCATGGCATGCTTTATTCATATTAATATTCACTTTTTCTTCAATGACTATATATTTAGGTAGTACAAGTACTTAAAAATTAAAGAAGTATTCCATGTACTGAAATGTTGAAAAAATATTATTTCTTTTATAAATCAAGCTTTAACACAGGTAGTAAATTTTAGAGCATGATTCATGAACTAGCCCCATCAAGTTCAAGAATGAATATATATTAGGTAACATCTAAGTGATATTGCTAGAAAATGATTTATACCAAAGTAAATTGATGGATTTAACATAGCAGATCATGTCTTCCTCTTGGAAAAAGTTTTTTCTCTTTAGCTTTCTGGAAAATTTGCTTAGTTTTCTTCCTAATTCAGTGGGCACTACTGCTTCTCCTCTTTTGTTAGTTTCTCTTCATCAATCTCACTTTAATCTGTGGGAATACATGAGGGTTTTGTCCTTGGACTTTTTATTCCTTTATTTATGCTCATTCCTGTACTGATATCCTCAAGTCTCATGGTTTTAAATGCAATCTCTCTGCCAATGACTCTCAGAGTCGTAGCTCTAGCTTGGACCTCTCCATTGAACTCCACACTTGCGTATTAAATGTTCTACTTGCATTTCCTCTTAGATGTGAAATACACATCTCAAATGTAATACCTCCAAATGTGAACTTTTCTTCTTTTTTCCCCATATCTACTCTGTCCTTAGTCTTACCCATCTCAGTTAATGACAATCCATCTTTCCAGCTGCTAATACAAAAACCGAGAAGCCATTCTTGACTTCTTTCATTTTGTCCCTCCTCACAATCAATTTATTGGCAAACTGGGAGGGCTCTTTCTTTGAAATCTGTTATTCAGCTAAGATAATTTCTTACCATCTCTATCATGCCTGCCCACCACCTTGGAGCAAGTACCACAACCTCTTGCCTGGATTATTGCAATTGTCCCCTGGAATAGTACTGCTCACTTCCACCATTTTCTCTTTTCTTTGTTTTCTCAATATTGTAGCCATAGTATTCTTTTAAAAGTGTTTATCAGATAAATCACTTCTCAAATCCCTCCCCACTTTAGAGACTTTCAAAGTCCCTCTGAAAAAAAGCCCTCATCTGAACCATGGCCTGGAGGACAGGACCCAGTGGCTCTCCAATACCTGCCTAATGTTTACCCACATTGACCTGGACACACTGATGTGTATACACTGTCCTTCAGGGCAGTATGTTGACCATCTTCCCAACCCAGAATGCTCTTTCCTCATAATTTCACATCGCCTCTTCCCACATTTTCTTCAAATCTTTGCTTTAATGGCACCTTTTCAGTGAAGCCCACTCTGGAAGTCCTAACTGAAATGCTAGTTTTGTGCCTCTTCACCCTGAACTATGGATCCTCCTTATTCTTAAGAAATCATATTATTCAATGCTTCACAATTCAGTCATTTATTTTGCTTATTTTCTGGCCCCTCTGCTGGGGTGCAAAATTCTAAAGTCAGGGACATGTGTTTACAATGTTCACTGATGTGTAGAGCTGGACTGGAATTGAGATGTTTGGTAAGTTTGTTGAAACAATGAAATCATGAAAAATGAATGCATGATAAAATGTGAAGGGCACTGTTTGCCACTGCGAGGAGTGTATACTGAATTTGGTGGGATAGTGAGGGGAGCATGAATGCAAAATCTTTTGTAAAATATAATGGGGTTGAGTTGCATGCTAGGTAGATTAATGTGGTTAACAACTTGAAAAATTAAGTACAGTGAGAGAAAAAGAGACATTTTCTAGAATACAATACCCAGGAAAGAAAAAATAAAGACTTGAAATAGGACAGCAATTGAAGCAGTGGAAGCCAGAGGCCCTGAGGACTTAGAATTTACTTGTTTAAATTATTGGTTTTAATGGAGATGGAAAGAAATAGGCATAAATCAAGTTTACTCCCCAGACTCTGGTGGTGTGTGACCTGGATGATGATGACAAGAATTCATAGGAATCTAGTAATAAAACTTTTGAGACAGAGAGTTCAAAGCATTATTCTGGATTAAAAGCACTGAGGTGCAGGTGGGAGATGCAAATCAAGATCTATAGAGGGACAAGTGTCTGGTCAGGTCCTCTGCCCACATTTTAATTAGATTGTTTGGTGTTGAGTTTTATGAGTTCTTTATATATTTTAGATATTAATTCATTATTGGAACTATTGTTTGCAAATATCTTCTGCCATCTGATTGGCTGCCTTTTAGTTTTGTTATCGGTTTCTTTTGCTGTGCAGAAAATTTTAATTTAATATAGTCCCATTCATTTATTTTTGCCTTTCTTCCCTTGCCTTTGGAGTTATAGTTATAAATTCTTCTCCAAGACCAAAGTACATAAGTTGAATACCTATTTTTCTTCTATGTAATTTACTATTTCAGATCTTATATTTTAGTCTTTGATTGATTTTAAGTTAATTTTTGTATATGAGGACAACTTGTAGTTTAGTTTTGTTCTTTTGTTTGAGGCTTTCCAATTTCCCTAGAACCATCTATTGAAGAGGCTTTCTTTTCTCCACCATATGTTTTTGGCTTCTTTGTCAAAAATAATTTGTCCATATACATGTGGGTTTATTCCTGGGCTCTCAATTCTGTTCCATTGCTCTGTGTGTCTGTTTTTCTGCCAATACCATGCCATTTTGATTTGTGTCACTTTGTAGTATAATTTGAAGTTAGGAACTGTGATACCTATGGCCTTGTTCCTCTTTCTCAGGATTTCTTTGGCTAACTCGATTTTGTGGTTCCATACAAATCTGATGATGTTTTGTTCTATTTCTTTAAAAAATGTCATTGGGAATTTTTAAGATTGTGACTGAGGAGGTGGAAACTATACTCACCTCCTCCCAGGACCAAATTGGAATTACAACTAAATTAAAAAACAATCGTCTTAAATTAACAAGAGAAGATTAGCTGAAAAGAAGTCTTATAACCAAAGATTTACAAAAGAGGTCACATCAAGACTGGTAGGCAGAGCAGAGACATGAAAAGGGATGTCCCTGCTACCACAGATAGTGGCTAAGGTTTCAAAAGGATATCTCAGCTGTAGAGGTTCTCTACGAGAAGTGTGAAGCCTAAACCCCAAGTCAGGGTACCTAGCCCTAAGCACCAGAGCTAGGAAGAGGCATCCACATAACATCTGGCTGTGAAAAGCAGTGGGATTTCTGTCTGCCAGGGAGAGACAAAGTCCACTGAAGACACAAGCACCCTTGTAATGAACCAATGCACAAAATTTTGTTTGCAGCCACTCACCGTGGGTCCTGGCAGAAGGAGGGCAGAGCAGACTACAGTCGCATGAGGTGAGTATGAGGTTTATGACTCTAGGGAGAATACTAGGGGGGACAACCACCAGTATCCCTGTGCTGATTCATTCTCCACTACCACAGATGCCATCATTCTTGGGTAGAGCACTCCCTTCCATATAGCATCAGCCTGGGGCAAAGCAATTGCCCCACCCTCTGGACTCACTGTTACCCCATCTTATGGAGCCTAGGTCCTGCTGAGGATCCAGCTGCCTTGGCCAGTGTGCGGAGATCTAGGCAGACTCAGAAGGTATCAGTGATTGAATTGTTTGGCTTGGGGGCAGAGACCATTCCCCTACTTTCCTGTAAACCTGGCTGGTGCTTTACCCTCTTGGGAGACAAAATAGAACCACCTTCCTGGTTTCTGGCAAACCCACCCTCTGGGCTCCAGAGACCCCAACCACCTGACTCCTAGTGGGTCTGCCCTGCCAAAGTTAAGGTAAAATCCAGGACAGAGAGAGTCATATGGCCCTGGGGTGGGGACCACACTCACCACCTTCCTCAAAGCCTGCACCCATGAACACCATCTTCCCAAGTCAGCCAGTGGCTCTTTAAGAGACTGAGCCTAACAGGTAGCTCACAGGTAGAGGAAGGCAGAGGTGGATTTCTTGGTGCCTTGGGAATTTTGATGAATTTCCCCTGGGTCCAGTACCACTAATGGTCAGACTTGGTACACAGCTTAGTCCTTCCTGCACACACCATGGCCCAGCAGAGGAAGCCACAAATTGTGGATCACTTTTAGTTTCAAACAGTTTACCCAGGGTCAGTCACAGGCAGCATCTTACATGGTCTGCATCAAGCTACTCCCCAAGAGGTCCAGAATCAACATACCCAATGGCCAGCTCCAGATAACTTCAGAGCAGGATCCAATAAGCTTCACAAACAACATATCCAAGGAAAGATGTTGGCAGGTAAAAATCTGCTGAGAATTTCACTAAGCATGAACAGCACCTGCACAGCAACTTGCATGTTGTGGCCTGGGTTGATCCTTACAATAAACTAGCCTGATGGTCAATCCCATGCATGAATGGGCCAATAGCAATCAATATTTAATTACAACAGGAGGGCCTACATAACCCACTCTTGGGACAGTCCTGGAGCACCAGCTCTGGTGATAAAAGAGACTGCACCAACTGGTCCCACAAGACAGCTGCTACATGAAACCACCTCACAAAGACTGGGATTCACAGAAGATCTATAGAAGACATAAAAAGCAAAAGAAGAGGCAGCCATAATGGTAAGACAAAGAAACAGACCCCAAAAGAAGAAACAGGAGAACTCTCCAGTTAAAGAGCTAACTGAAATGGAGGCAAGCAATTTATCAATTATAGAGCTCAAGGTAATGTATTAAGGAAGCTAAAGGAACTTAGTAAAAATTACAACAGCATGAAAAAGGATATAGAAACCATTAAAATATCAGAAGTGAAGATTACAATGCCTGACATCAAGTATACACTGGAAAGAATAAACAGCAGGTAGGATGAAGCAGAGCATCAAATTGGTGATTCAGGAGACAAGGTAGAAAAAAGCACCCAAACAGAGCATCAAAAAAGAAAAAAGAATTTTTAGAAAATGAATGTAGTTTAAGGAATTTGGGACAACATGAAGCATAACAACATCTGCATCATAGGGGTGCCAGGAGGAGAAAAGAGAGAACAAGGGATCTAGAGCCTATTCGAAGAAAAAATGTCCAAAAACTTCCTTAACTTGATGAAGGAAAAAGACACAAAATTCCAAAAAGTGCAGAGAGTCCCAAATAAGATGAACACAAAGAAGCCCACACCAAGACACATCAAAATGGCAAAGATTAAAGGCAAAGAAACAATCTTAAGCAGCAAGAGAAAGACAGTTAGTTACCTAAAAGTGAGCTCCCATAAGATTGTCAGCTGATTTCTCAACAGAAACATTTCAGGACAAAAGAGGTTGGCATGAAATATTCAAAGTGATGAAAAGCAAGGACCTACAAATAAGACTACTTTATCCAGCAAGACTATCATTTAAAATTGGAGAAGTAATAAGAGCCTCCCAGACAAGGGAAGTAAAAGGATTTGTTACCCCAAAACAAGTAATTCAAGAAATTACATGAATACTTGGGTTTGCTTTAAGAGGAGAAGAAGATGGAATAAATAAATAAATAAATAAATAAATACAGAGGAATATAGCTAAAAGAATAAGGCAATAAATATGTATCAATTAATAATCACTTTTTTATAAGATTTGATTTATTTATTTTTAGACAGAGGGGAAGGGAGGGAGAAAAAGAAGAAGAGAAACACATATGGGAGAGAAATATCAATTGGTTACTTCTTGCATGTGTCCCAACAAGGGAGCAGCCTTATTTCCATGCATGGGCCCTGACCAGGAATCAAACCAGTGACCCTTTGCTTTAGGGAACAATGCTCAATCAAACCATACCTGTCATAGCTCAATGATCACTTAAGTGTAAATGGCTTAACTGTTCCAGCCAAAAGACATAGGGAAGCTGAATGGATAAGAAAAGAAGACCCATACGTATGCTGTCTACAAGAAACACACGTCAGAACAAAAGATACACAAAAACAAAAAAATAAAAGAATGAAAAAAGATGTTTCATGAAAATGGAACAGAAAGAAAAGCTGGGGTAACAACATTTGACAGAATAGACTTTAAAACAAAGGTTATAGGAAGAGACAAAGAAAGACACTACATAATGATAAAGGCAGCAATCCAACAAAAAAAAATAACCCTTGTAAAAATTTATGCACCCAACATAGGAGCACCTAAATATGTAAAGCAAATATTGATGGGCATAGAGAGAGAGATTGACAGTAATACAATTAGAGTAAGAAATTTTAACACTCCATTGATATCAATGGATAGATCATCCAGACAGAATATCAACAAACAGTGGCCTTAAGTGACACATTACATCATATGGTTTTAATTGACATCATGAGAATATTTAATCCCAAAGCAACAAAATATACATTCTTTTCAAGTTCACATGGAACATTTTGTAGAATATACCACATGATTGGACACAAAACAAATTTCGATAAATTTCAGAAGATTAAAAATATATCAAGCACCTTCTTGAACTATAATGGTATGAAACTAGAAATTAATCACAAGAAAAAATCTCACAAAGACATAGAGGCTAAATAGCAAATGCATTAACAATGAGATTTAAAAATCAGAAAATAATTTGAAACAAATGAAAATGAGAACACAGCAAACTAAAATCTATAGGACACAACAAAAACAGTCCTAAAAGGGAAATTCACAGAACTACAGGCCTATTTCAAGAAACAAACAAACAAAAAATTGCAAATAAACAATACTACCTTACACTTAAAGGGCTTGAAAAATAACTATAAACAAAGCCCAAATAAGCATAAACAAGAGAATTCTAAAGATCAGAGCAGAAATAAATGAAGTACAGTAAAAAACCCCACAAAAGATCAGTGAAACCAAGAGGTGGTTATTTGAAAAGATAAAACAAGATTCACAAACTTTTAACCAGACTTATCAAGAAAAAAATAGACAACCCAAATAAATACAATCAGAAATGATACAGCAGAGGCACAACTGACACCAAAGGATTGCAAGACAATTTATTACCAACAACTATATGCAAAGAAATTAGACAATCTGCACAAAAGGAACAAATTCCTAGAAACATAAAATCTTCCAAAACTGAATCAGGAAGAATCAGAGAACCTGAATAGACAGCATACAACGAGTGAAACTGAAGCACTAATAAAAAAACTCCCAATAGACAAAAATCCTGGACCAGATGGCTTCACATCTCAATTTTACCAAACAGTCAAAGAACTAACACCTATCCTTCTCAGACTGGTGCAAAAAATCTAGAAGAAGGAAGACTCCTGAGTTCATATTAAAAGGCAAATAGTATTCTAATTCAAAAACCAGATAAAGACACTACAAAAAAATTATAAGCCAATATCCCAGATGAACATATATGCTATAATCATCAACAAAATTTTAGAATACCAGATCCCATAATATATTAAAAGATGATACACCATGATCAAGTGGGATTTATTCTAGGCATAAAAGGTTGGTATAATAGCCACAAATCAATAAACATGATACACCACATATACAAATTGCAGATAAAAACCAAATGATCATATCAATAGATACAGAAAAATAGCACCCATTTGTGATAAAAAAAAAAAACTCAGTAAAGTGGGAATAAAGGGAACATACCTCTATATAATAAAGACCATATATGACAAACCCATGTCATATTTTTCTAGCCTAATTGCTCTGTCTAGGAGTTTCAGTACTATGTTGAATAAGAGTGGTGAGAGTGGACATGCTTATCTCATTCCTGATCTTAGAGGAGAAACTATCAGTTTTTAATTGAGTATGATATTAGCTAAGGCTTTGTCATTTATGGCCTTTATGATGTTGAAGTACTTTCCTTCTACATCTATTTGATTGAGTGTTATAATTATAAATGGAAGCTGTATCTTATCAAATGCTTTTTCTACATCTTTTGATAAATTGTATGATTTTTATCCTTTATTTTGTTAACGTGGTATATTACATTGATAAATTTACATATGTAGAACTATCCTTGTGCCCCTGGAATGAATCCCACTTGATCATATATATTATTATTTTTAAGTATTATTGTATTCAATTTGCTAGTATCTTGTTTACGATTTTTGCATCTGTATTACTCAGATTTATAGGTTTGTAGTTTCCTTTTTGTGTTATCCTTGCCAGGTTTTTGTATCAAGGTTATGTAGCCACATAAAATGTGTTAGAAGCACTGTCTTTTCTTCATTTTCTGAAGGGTTTGAGAAGCATACGTATCAAATCTTTTTTGAATGTTTGATAGAGTTCACTAGTGAAGCCATATGGTAAACTGGTACAGCTACTATAAAAAATAGTATGGAAGTTCCTTAGAAAATTAAGAATAAAGTTACCATATGACCCAGCAACCCCTCTTCTGGGTATCTACCTTGAAAAATTTAAAAGCATTTATTTACAAAGATATATGTACCCTATGTTCTTTACAGCATAATTCACAGGGGCCAAGACATGGAAACAAATTAAGTGTCTGTCAATAGACAATTGCATAAAGAAGATACCATGCATATATACAATAGAATACCACTCAGCCATGAGAAAAGGTGAAATACTGCCATTTGCAACAACATGATTGGACCTTGAGAATATCATGCTAAGCAAAATAAATCAGACAGAAAAAGTTAAGAACCATATGATTTCATTTATATCTTGGATATAAAACTAAAAGAAACAAATAAACAAACAATAAAAACAAACAAAAACTCATAGACACAAACAACAATATGGTGGTTATCAGAGGGAAGGTGGTCAAATATATAGTAATGGAAGACAACTGAGTTCGGGTAATGGGCACACAATGCAATGTACAGATTGTGTATTACAGAAATGTACACTTGAAAACAATATAACCTTTTTAACACTGTTACCCCAATAAATCTAATTAAAAATAACCTATAGAGGGCAGTTGAACAAGTGGCTCTGGACCTCAAGAACTAGGTCATGTTAGAGCTACGAATGTGGAAATCATAGAGAAAGAACAAAGATGCTTTAGAAGTAAATGTATTATTATGAAAGATAAATGTCAGGTAGAGTTTCCTGATCTTGGAGTTAAAAAGTAAAACACAGACCAAAACCTTAGATAGATTAGAACTGAGTTCTTGAGTTTTCTTCTATTTGCCAAACATGGAAAAGAGAGTTTAAAATACTGAAAGGATCAATATTTTTAACATTTCTTAGATTCCCTGTTTAACAGATTTAGATTTAGCCCTGGCTGCTGTAGCTCAGTGGATTCAGCATGGGCCTGTGAACCAAAGGGTGACTGGTTCAATTCCCAGTCAGGGTACATGGCTGGGTTGTGGGCCAGGTCCCCATTTGGGGGCACACAAGAGGCAACCACACATTGATGTTTCTCTCTCTCTCTTTCTCCTTCCCCTCTCTCTAAAAATAAATAAATAAACTCTTTAAAAATGCATTTGGATTTAAATATACTATATTAGGTATATAATTTTGTTTATATAAATTGTAACATATTGTTAGATATATTTAGATGTTATATTTCATATGTTTAGAAGTCCAGTATTTATTTGAAATGTAAAGTAGGATCTGTGTGTTTCAAACACAGGTTTGGACTGTTCAATGAGATAATTCAAAATGTGTGCTGCTGAAGTTCTGACCTAAGAAGAAAATATACTGGGGTGTTTTTAGACCATAAATTACATGAACTTGCCAGTACCTCTGAATTATCTCCTTAAGTAAAGTTCTTTGACTGTTCTCAAGTTCAAAGGTCCAAAATATTCTGGTATAAGGCAAACCATAAACACTACTCAGTGTTATTAATGACCTGAGGAAATCTGTCAACTCCAGCATACTTTGGATTATTCAGTCAAATTCTATGTCAAAAGTAGACTTCATAAATCTTGCCATTTGCAACAACATAGGTGGACCTTGATACCACTCTGCTGATTGAAATAAGTCAGAGATAAAGACCAATACCATACAATTTCACTTATATGTGAAATCCTAAAACAAAAACAAAACAAATAACAAAAAACAAAATCATAGATACAGAGAATATACTGCCGGTTGCCAAAGGCAGGGGGTGAGGGTGGATGAAGGTGGTCCAACAGTATAACTTGTAGTTACAAAATAAGTTCTGGGATATAATGTCCAGCTTGCAACTATAGCTGATATTATAAAGTGTATTTGAAAATTGTTAAGAGAATAGTCTTAAAATTTCTTATCACAAGAAAAAAAATGTGTAACTATGTGTGGGAATGCATGTTAAATGTAGTTATTGTGGGGAGCATCACACATATATACAAACATTAAATCATTATATTGTACATCTGAATTAATATGAGGGGAAACCCCCCAAAATGAAATTATCTTCTGGAGGGTGGTCCCCTTGCAGTTCAGGCTTCCCCAACTAAGTGAGTGTTCTAGGAACCCATCTGCAGCAGTGTGCCAGTTAGTGTCATTGTGAAAGGCAGCATTTGGATTCAGTGAATTTTTTGAAGACCTTCATTTTTTATTTAATCTTTATTATATTTTTATTACTGTTTAGTCCTCTTATATCCCCTCCTACCAGCAATCACCACACTTTTGACCATGTCCATGAGCACTTTTTCCTTTTTCCTCAATCCTTTCTCCCCCTAACCTCCCCCACTAGCTGTCTGTCATCTGTTCTCCATCTATGAGTCTACTACCCATTTTCCTAGTTGGTTTGTTCATTTTCCTCACTTCAGTTTGTTCATTATATTCCACATATAAGTGAAATCACATGGGATTTGTCTTTCTCTAATTAGCTATTTCATGTAGCATAATGTTCTCCAGGTCCATCCATACTATCACAAAGGGTAAGATTTTCTTATTTTGTGGGTGAGTAGTATTTCATTGTGTAAATGTCCCATAGTTGTTTTAACTACTCATCTACTGATGGACACTTTGGCTGATTCCAATATCTTGAAAATTGTAAATAACACTGCAATGAACATAGGAATGGTTATATTCCTTTGAATTCGTGTTTTGATTTCCTTCAGATATAGGCACAGCAATCAGATAAGAAGAAATAAAAGGCATCCAAATTGTAAAGGAGGAAGTAAAACTGTCATTATTAGCAGATGACATGATACTGTACATAGAGAACACCAAAGATTTCACCAAGAAACTATTAGAACTGATCAATGAATTCAGCAAAGTAGTGGGATAGAAAATTAATATTCAGAAATCAGTTGCACTTTTATATGCTAATAATGAACTAACAGAAATGGAAATTAAGAAAACAATCCCATTCACAATTGCTACAAAAAGAATAAAATACCTAGGAATAAACCTAACCAAGGAAGTAAAATCACTGAAAAGAGAATTGAAGAAGATACAAATAAGTGGAAGTACATACTGTGTTCATGGGTAGGAAGAATTAATATCATTAAAATGCCCATACTACCCAAAGCAATCTATTAATTCAATGTAATTCCTATCAAGATTCCAAAGACATATTTTGTGAAACTAGAACAAATACTTCAAAAATTTATATGGAAGCATAAATGGCTCCACATAGCAAGAATGATCCCAAGAAAGAAGGACAAAGTTGGAGGAAATACTACTTCATATCAAACTATGCTATGAGGCCATAGTAATCAAAACAACATGGTACTGTCAAAAGACAGACACATAAATAAGTGGAATGGAATAGTGAGCCCAGAAATAAACCCACACCTTTATGGCCAATTAATATTTGACAGAGGAAGCAAGCATATAAAATGAATGAAAGACAATTTACTCAATAAGTGAGAATATTGGACAGAAACATGCAGAAAAAAATGAAGGCAAAACTAGGCCTCCTTCTTACACCACACACAAGAATAAATTCAAAATAGATAAAAAACTTAAATGTTAGACCCCAAACCATAAAAATCATAGAAGAAAATATAGGCAGCCAAATCTTGGACATTGTTTATAGCAATATTTTGTCAGATGTGTCTCCCCAGGCAAGGGAAACAAAAGAAAAAATAATCAAATGGGACTACATCAAACTAAAAAGGTTTTGCATAGCAAAGACAATCATCAAGATAAAAAGATAACCCACAGAATGGGTGAACATATTTGTCAATATATCTGATAAGGGGTAAATATCCAAAATTTATAAAGAATTTACAAAACTCAAAACAAACAAAAAAAAACCCATAACCTAATTTTTAAAAAATGGATAAAAGACTTTAATAGACAGTTCTACAGAGGTCATACAGCTGGCCAATAGACACATGAGAAGATGTCCAACATCACTAATTATTAAAAAAATGCATATTAAAGCCACAATGAGATATCATCTCACACCTGTCAGAATGGCTAGCATCAATAAATCAACAAACAACAAATGCTGGTGAGGATGTAGAAAAAGCAGAAACCTTTTGCACTGTTGGTAGGAATGCAGATTCGTGCAGCCACTGTGGAAAGCAATATGGAGTTACCTAAAAAAAATAAAAAGATTAGAAGACTCTCAATGCATTTGCCCATTTCATGATGGATTGACAAGCACACCTGCCTGCATGTACTGAGTCTTCAGCGGTTTTTGATCAAAAACAGTATGATCCCCATGCCCTACCCTCCCTATTCACCTGATCTTGACCCAAGTGACTTTTTTTTTGTTTCCTTGGATGAAAAAAGTCCTCAAAGGGAAATGTTTTGCCCATGTGAAAGAGGTGAAATAAAAAATGGCAGAAACAATTAAAGGCATCAAATCAATGAGTTAAAAAACTGTTTTGAGCAGTGAAAAAAAGTCTCAATAGATGTATTGCATGAAATTGAGAGTACTTTGAAAGTGATTGAAGTTTAAACGTGTAAGAATAAATAGATAATTTTTTATAAATAAAAAATCATAAGCAAAGCAACAAACAACAAGTGTTGGAGAGGTTGTAGAGAAAAGGGGACCCTAGTGCACTGTTGGTGGGATTGCAGACTGGTACAACCACTGTGGAAAACAGTATGGAACTTCCTCAGAAAACTAAAAATGGATCTGCCTTTTGACCCAGCAATTCCACTGCTGGGACTATATCCTAAGAATCCTAAAACACTAATCCAAAAGAACCTTTGCATCCCAATGTTCATAGCAGCACAATTTACAATAGCTAAGTGCTGGAAGCAACCTAGATGCCCATCAGTAAATGAATGGATCAAAAAACTATGGTACATTTACACAATGGAATTCTATGCAGCAGAAGGAAAGAAGGAGCTCCTACCCTTTGCAACAGCATGGTTGCAATTGGAAAGCATTATGTTAAGCGAAATAAGCCAGGCAGTGAAAGATAAATACCATATGATCTCACCTTTAACGGGAACCTAAACAACAAAACAAAGAAACAAGCAAAATATAGTCAAAGACACTGCATTAGAGGACAGGCAGAAAGTGACCAGAGGAGAGAGAAGAGGGAATTTCAGGGGAAAGGGGGAAGGGTTTACAGAAACAAAATTAAAAGACACATGGATAAAAACTAGGGGGAGGGTGGTAATAGGGAGGGGTGGGTGGGCTGGATTGGGAGTAAAGGGGAGAAAACTGTACTTGAACAATGATTAAAATAAAATTATTTTAAAAAAGAATAAATACACAATTTTTCAAAAATAAATTCTAGGTTTTTTGGTCCCCCTTCATATATTTTTATATGTCTAATGTGCTGCAATAAAAAATATGCTAAATAAAATAAGATAAAATTTTTTAAAATAACACTTATAACTAGGGAACCCAGTCAGTCATGTAGAGAAATCATGATAATATTCACTGTTTGATTTTCCCTCAACTATCACATAACTTTACTTTTTATAACTGTATTTCTCCTCAACCATAAAACCAATACATGGATATTTGTGAAAATTCTGAAAAAATAAGAAAAATCACCTCTGATATTGTCAACCAAAATAATCACTTTTAACTTTGCTATATAGACCTTCCATTTTGTTTTTTAAGTATGAACATGCATGCACTTATGTGTGTGTGATATGTGTATGTCATACCCAGATACATCGTTTAGTGCTATATGTACACTGTATACTTGCTTCTGTATTTTTTTACTTATTATAACAGTATGAGCAATTTCCTGTTGCTACAACCCTTTTCAAGAATCATTTGGTGTTTGCATACTATCGTTCGCACCAACAACTTTATTGACCCATTTCTAATGTTGAATATGCTGATGTTTTGCACCTAAAGGGTAAATCAAGTTTCCATATTTGAAGAGAAAAGAATACAGAGACTTGGGTAGCATGAATTTCTTCAGCTTAAAGCAGGAGCATAAAAATGGTTCCTAAACGAATCTTAGGGGACTTTTGTTTTCTCCCTGATTACTGCCAGTGACCTGCTTTGAAACAGTGTTGAAGGTCATAGGAACCTTACCAGGAAGACCCCGCAAACTGTCCTTTACCATTCTAGACATTTCTTTGTATTCGTTCATTCCAGTTTGTTCTGTAACACCAAGAGTGACCTAGTCCCAAAGCACAACAAACTGTTGTAGACAAACCCACTTAGGCTGTGAGTGATGGCATACTGACAGTGAGCTACCTGTTTCTAATGACTTAAAAAAAAAAACAGAAAGAATATTATTTGCATTTTATACTTTGTAGAACATTTTATTATATTTTTTTCCTGAATTTCCAAAATAACTCAAGTTGAAAGTTCAGATAATTATTTCACGTTTGACAAATCGGGGCTCAGACAGTCAAAGATTGCTAGGGCTATGGTATGAAGATAGGCTCCCTGACTCCTTCCCAGTATCCTTTTCATTATAGTATTTCAGGGGGAAAATGCTTCATTTATTGAAGGTTTAAAGAGTAAGAAATATTTTGCAGAACCCTCTCCTTAAAATTACTTGATGTATAGGAGTCATATGCCCCTTTCTGAAAGGATAACTGCCTCCAGTGGAATGGGTGACTTTGGCCAGTGTTTCTGAACCTGTACCCAGCAAAGAGCAAGAGCCACTGTGGGACTAATCAGGCTTGGCCCCAGCACCCTAGGCAAGAGTGAGGGTAGATACTAGAGAGGAAGCCAGTGCTATTCACCACACCCCTGATGTGTCCTGTCCAGATGCCTTTATAATTCAAAGGGGCTAGAGTAATTGGTTAGTCAATATCAAAGCCAACACTTTGACTAAGTGTTCTGAATCTGCTAGTACTCAACCTGGTACACAGACATATTTTATTTTACATTGTTTCATTAAATATTAGCTAAGTTCCACTGTGCAACAATCCCTCTAGTAGATACAAAAAGCCACAGGAACAAAACAAAGCCCCTAGCTCCCTCTTGGTGAGTAATAAAGAATGAAGACATAGCCCTGGCTGGTGTAGCTCAGTGGACTGAGCATGGGCTTGTGAACCAAAGGGTCACTGGTTTGATTCCCAGTCAGGGCACATGCCTGGGTTGCAGGCCAGGTCCCCAAATATGAGGGACAACCACACATTGATGTTTCTCTCCCTCTCTTTGTCTTCTCCTTCCCTTCTCTCTAAAAAATAAAATAATAAAATAAAATAAAAAGAATTAAGGATCAATACTCATAGGTTTAACAAAAGAATTAAGCAGAGTAAAGATATAAGGAGTGAAGGGTGGTGGGCGGCAGTGGCTACATTATATAGAATCCTCAGTTGTGTTTTCCTTTCAATGGTGTTAGAAATATAAATGGTGCATTAGAACTATGACATATGGACACTGTTGCTTGGGTACTGTTGTTTAGTAGGAGGCTAACTTTTATTTACTTTAAACAATGGATTTACTTGAATAAAATATTGGTAAATAGCAGTAAAGTGATACATATATATAAAATAATTAAGAAAGAAGTACCAAAATGGTGGAGGTGAGAGGAGCTTTATGACATCCATTGGCCTTGTTCTCTTGACTGCACACATCTAAAGCAGTGAGCACAACCACCAAGTGATTACTTTGCATCCTGAATTCAAGGAGACCATTTGTCTGGTTGCCTAATCATTCAAAACCTCCCTGTATATATTTTCAGTCCTACTTTTGTGACATGTTCCATGCCCATGGTACTATAATGCTTAAGATGTGGACTACAAAGAGAACAAGGGACCTCATTTTTCTTTCATACCGTTTAATGGAGTGGCAATGGCATGGCAATTATGCATTAGTTGCTATAGATATAAATTATCAGTGTTAGAAATAGATAGAACGCAAATAAAGCAACTAAAGACTCTGTGCCAAGTCTGTTTGGGGTAATAAAACAGCAGCAGTTCCCTAACTAAGCTATCTATTTATCTATACACATGTATTATAAACACAATTGATGCTGTGAAACTAGTATGTCCTTTGTTGCCTCTAATTGAAGATTGATCAATATTTCCACTATAAACCCTTTTTTGTGACAGTTTTGATTTTTAATTGGAATTACATAGATATTGTAAGCAAGCAAGGTGGAGTGGTATTATTTAATTGTGGTATTCTTTGATTTTTGATAGAAAAAAATTACTGAAGAAAGAAATCAATTCTGAGAGAAAAAAATGGCCTAAGTTAACTCATTATTTTTTTTATCTTTGCCTATTATGTATTTTAATTATCATGAATGTGTTCATACCCCAGAACTACTATAGTGTGACTCCAGTCCACTTTCCAGCTTCCTCTTCCTCTCCTGTGCTTCGTATGGCCTCCAGTTTAATCACAAATGGGCAGACAGACCTGAAGTCCATGCTCAGGACCTTGGATTTCAATCAAGGTGCAGCAGGGAGTCTAGGGGAGCTATGCACAAGGGAGGGATATCCCCAGTGCTCTGTAGGGCACAGTCAGGTGGGTGGTGATATAGGCCAGAAGCCATCCAGAAAGCTATCACAGTCATCACAAGGAATATCACAGAGCAGGATGGTAATGACCACAGAGACCAGTGATCAGGTTCAAGACTTATTTTGAAGTTAGCACCAGAGACTTCTTGATGGATTGAATATGGGGATGATAGAAAGATAGAAAACTACTAGATTCCATCTAGAGCAAATGAGTGAATGGTGAGGGCTAGAGAAGAAGCAGTTGGAAGACAAGAGTAGCCACAATTCTATTTGTTTAGGTTGTTCTTGAAATGCTTACCAGGCCATCAGGGGAGCTCACATGGGACTCAGCAGAGAGGACTGGGTGGAGCTGGGCATTTGAGGGCATCTTTCCTGGTTCTTCTTGCTATTTTCTCTCCCCTAAATTTTAAAAGTGTTTACTGCTTTCAGATTCATGTGACCTTAAGCCTAATATTAACCTTGCTCATGCACCTTCTAAGACCCTTGGCTGAGAAGTGATTCCCCTACTGGCTCTCATTTCCTGCCTGTCTCACCTGGGCCAGGAGACTCCTCTACTCTACAGTTCCATTTTCTTACTTATTTATTATTTATTACTTTTATTGTTGTCCAAGTACAGTTGTCAGTTCCATTTTCTAATCAAAAGATGCCTTGATGACCACACTTCTAGGGCTTGATTAAACATAACTAACACAATATCTACTAATATGGAAAACTGTACACTGTCTACATTGAGCAACTAAGCATAAGATAAGCTCATAAATAATGTGCATGCATGTGCACATATGTATGTGTGCCTTTTGCTATTTAAACACAAGTGTGTTCATATGCTCCTTTGCATTTATCTTTCATAGAATTCCATGAAATATGTTAAAACTTATCATCCTATGTTTACAATTCAGGAAACTGGCAGAGAGATATTTAATAACTTCCCTGTATCGAACAGCTAGACAGTTGCTCTGACAGGCCTAAATAGCTTTCTCCCTCAACCCTGGGTTCTATCCATATTCCATCTACCAGAGTTATCACTTGGTCAACATGCTCCTTGAGGTCAGGCCCCATAGATCTGAATAAGGGTGACACCAATGACCTTTCAGGAAAAAAACTCATCATTCCATTGCAAGGATGGCAATCAGGAACTGCCCCCTGGAAATTAAAGTCCTAAGAACGCCACATTCTCTCAAATGAAATCTCTGTAATTGATTGACCCCTCAGCTAAGACAGTAAATCAAAACAATATTACATTCTGGAGGAGAGGAGGGACTACATAGATTAGTTTCACTCTTGAAAATCTCAAGGATGCAGCATGGTGTTTGCTGTCATAACATCATTGGAATAAACTGGGTTGGACCCTTCAGAAACAAGGTGGATCCTGGAGCATCTTTGCTAGGTCAGTAAAGTCTCAGATACATGGTATATGGCTATTAATTTAGCAAGTTCATTCTTCTTTATCCCAACCAGAAAAGAGGCTCAGAAACACCATTCACATGAAACAAGGAACAATATTCACTTAACACTGCTCCAGCTCATGTACTTGACATGAAAGGTAGCCAGCTCTCAGTGCAGCCAGGAGCAGGACACAGCAGAACCAGGCTGCTGCCAGCCAGCCTTGAAGCTTCAGCCATATAAGCTGTAGACCCCACAATCTTGGAGGTGTCAGTGGTAAAGAAAAGATGTACTGTGTAGCTTATGTCACCCCCAGGGGGAGAAACACAAGGCTAGACCATGCTGTTTGTTGCAGAGACTTTGCATGTAAAACAAAAATAAACAAACAAAAACAGCTCCTGGTGTGCCCCCAGTAGGCTCTGGTAGAGGGCCCACTGGCTGTAAGATCCCAACTCCTTATGTGTTCTGTATTAGCCATGATGAGCTGGGTCCTCAACCCACCAAGTCATCAAGCTGGACTGCCCAGCAGCAGCCCTTCCAGAGATAAAGGTGGAATATCTGGACTTGACCCTGAGTAAGACCTGAGGGCACAAGAAAGTAATCCAAGGCTCCTCTACTTGCTTTACTTATGATTATATTGGGGGTGGGGGGAGGAATCTATCTTAATGGCTCCCCTCTAGAAAGTGAAAGCCCAAACTTGCTTATAAATTAGGACAAGAAGGGTATGTATAGATTCTGTCTAGCTGGGTACCTCTTAGCACTCCCTTGCCCAATTACACTGGGAAGGGGCACATGGGGCAGCTCTTGCCTGAGAAGTGTGAATTTACTAGGTATAAGAAGTCTCAGGATGGAGTGTTTGGGTCACACCAATGGGTGAGCAACTCAGGCTGGCAGAGGTGACAGCTGAGGCTCAGAGGAACTTAGCATGCTTCTTCACCACCACAGGCTACAGTCCCTACCATTAAATTTTCTCTTTCAAGTATCTGTAAGGAAATTACAACCCCACAGGTGCTTCTCCCCAGCTGCAGACTGACACAAGGAGACACAAGACACAGGGAAGGCAGCCATGCACCTCCAGCATGGCTGGCCCAGCTATCTCTTCAGCAAAGAGTTTTCTTTCAGCCTCATGAAGTAAAATCCAGAGATGACAGAGCAGGCAACACTATGACCACCTTCAGGATATACCTCAGCTCTAAAGCCAAGGCCAGTCTTATCCAGGCCACAGCAGCTAAAACCACACCACAGGGCCATGTACCTTGAGGCTTTGGGGCTTTGCTTACAGGCAATCCTTGCTCCACATCTCCCCACTGGGCTGACTGAGGGCCATTCTCCCTGCCTTATCTAACAGGCACAGATACTGAGTACTGGTGAGTGGATAGGGATATGGATTTAGAGAATGACACCCTTCCATGTACTCAGGCCTTCAGATTCACAAACGGCAGTTTGCCCAGCCACTGAGCATTGCACCAGAGGTGTTGTCTCCCTGCCTCAGTTCCTGGATAAAGTACTGAACCTAATTTCCTTCAGAGTTATCAGAGACACTGGCCTGAAACTCTGCTCAATGACTATAAACTTCAGAGCAGATTAGATTAACAGCTAGTTCCGCTGTTAAGTCAGAACATGCATTATGCGTAAATCAGAACATGCAGCCAAGATTCTTCTCTCTTTTGCTTATGACCCTTTTTTTAATGTACTGACTTTAGACCTTGAAGCCAATCATTACTTTCACCATTCTTCAGCTACATCTTCACCTAAAAGTTCCCCTGCATTCATCTGCCACTCTTTCCCATTTACACTTTCCTCTTCATCTATTATGAGACCATCTTTCCTTTGCCTGGTCCTCCCTCCAGAGCCCAGAGTATCAGGGTTTGGAACATTTATTACAGTCACCTGATCCCTGAGAAAGGCAGTTAGCCTGATTTTAAAACAAGTGGTACAGATTTCGGTTTCTGAAGCATGAAACTGGAGGAGCATAGATTCTGGCCTCTACAGAAGGTGGTGTGGAGGTGCTGACAGCAGACTTCCCACCACTTCTCATAAAACCAAAATGCTGACGGGGATTTTCCATTTTGAAGAGACACATGATTTTCTCTTTCATATATGGTCAATGCCCTGATTCTGCATTGCTTATCTAGAGGTAAAATAAGCTCAAAGGATCAAAGTAGTGTTCAATTTCATTACATTTTATTTTACCCTTACATAGAAATAAAACTGATTCTATTCAGTAAGACATTGTCACACTTCATGGTGGCCCTCTGTTCTGATGTGGTATTAGAGAAAATAATTAAAGGCATCATTGTAAAGACAATCCTTTTTAAACACAAATACCAATCCATCACTGACCCACTGACTTTGGGAAATGAGTTATGTCACTAACCCCTCAGATGTGCACATGGCAGACTCCTTCACTTTACCAAATCTTTGCTCATATGTCATCTTGTCAGTGAGGCCTGCCTGGAAATTTCTACTGAAGATTGCACACATCACCACCCATCCACCTTAACCTGTTTTGTTTGTTTATCTGCAGTACTCATCATCTGCTAACATAGTCTTGACTAGCTTACTATTATTTTGTTGTCAGCTTTCTGCCACAAAAAGATGAAACCCCAAAAGCTTCTAGATGTTTACCTATTTTATCCCTGATACAAATACTGAGAATAGTACCCCAAATTAAGTAGTACTAATAAATGTTCATTTTTTTAAAAGTATATTTTATAAACAACTGCTAATGAACTATTCTTGTAAAGAAATTTTAAATTAAAATCTTTTACTTCAAATTTTTTCCACATTTTCTTGGTATGTGTGTTCCCATTATTTTTTTAAATTATATTTCAAGTAATAGTCAAACAAGAATAAATAGTCCCTTTAAAAATTCTTATGAAAAAATACTAAAGTTTGACATCACTCTGAAATATAACTACTATGATATATCTATAGCATACCCTTCCAGAATCTTTCCACTTATTCATATACACGTAGATGGACCATTAAGAGTGAATGTGGTGTTCTGTGTTCCCTCCCACCCTTGATCCTATCCCCCTTTGGCTTTGTTCATGTGTCCTTTATACATATTTCTTGATGACCCTTCCACCTTTTACCCCCATTATCTCCTCCTCCTCCCCTCTGGTTACTGTCAGTATATTCTGTATTTCAATGTCTCTAGTTATATTTTGCTTGCTTATTTGTTTTGTTGATTAGATACCATTTGCAATAGCCAAGTGTTGGAAGCAACCTAAGTGCCCATCAGTAAATGAGTGGGTAAAAAACTATGGTACATTTACACAATGAAATGCCACACAGCAGAAGGAAAGAAGGAGATCCTACCCACCACAACAGCATTGATGGATCTGGATAGCATTATGCTAAGTGAGATAAGCCAAGCAGTGAAAGACAAATACCATATGATCTTATCTATAACTGGAATGTAATATATTCTTCAAATTTTTAACACATATAAATAAAATTTAATTAAAAAATAAAAACTTAAGCTGTACATTGGAAGACATTATATGCAAAACATGTGAGTCACAAAGAATTCTCTTTCACAATTTATAAAGGACTCCTACAAATTAACAAACACACAACCCATTTTGAAAAGGGTAAATCACTAGAGGAGTTCCGGCCAAGATGGAGGCATAGGCAGTCGCATTGTGCTTCCTCGCGCAACCAAGACTGAAGACAACAAAGATTGAGAAACAATTAACAACCAGAACAGAGAGAAATTAATTGAACAGAAGTCGGGCTCCAGTACATCCAGACCGGTAAGGAGCGGCGGAGTCGGGAGGCCTGCGAAGTGGGGTCGAGGGGT